>CAJHQP010001227.1:0-124621 GCA_905132765.1 Moricandia arvensis
CACTAAATCAAAATGAAACTAATTTATCTCATGCAAAAAAATTACGACTACTCCATAAATTCTATATATCTATACTATGTAAAAAGTTAGGTCTAATGTCCGAGTGTTTAGAACCTAGGCACTATATTGCATACAATTTTCCCATTATACACAAATGTTTATAAAGTTCAAACATGAAGCATATTCAAAATTGATAATTAGTTTTTTTTCATTCAACATGAATTAAAAATCTGTTCAAATTAGGAAAATCCAAAATTGAAGTTTAACTTTTGCAAGCTTCTTTAGTTTATAGTTATAAAAACTTAACCTGGCTTGTTTAAGAAATTTATATATATATATTATTTGAAATTTGTAAACTAAGTTAACCAGAGTTTACAAATAATTTATAGTTTAACCAGAGTTTTCCAGAAAAACAAGGAAACTTAGTCTATATATGTGTTGATTTAATTCTTTCTCGTGATTAAAAGTTGGTCCACAAATTAAATGCCACCAACTTTCAAGCAATTAGGAAACCAGAACAAGATATAACCTACCACCTAAAACGTGAAAACGTTCGTTCATATAAAGTTTGCAATAATTGATTTGTTGAAAAATTTAAGCGATGGAAGATGGTCAGAGATAATGATTTAAACGTTTAATATCAGACAAATAAAACCATGGTTTAAATAATGGTTACAAGAAAAGAGAGGTTAGACGAGGACATTTCAGATTCTGAGACTAGGAAATTGAATTAATCAATAATTTTCTTCCTACAAATCATGGACTAGAGGCGTCAGATCGTTTAACATGACATTAAAAAGTCAAGGATGAAGTCAATCAATGATGAATAACCTACATTGACTATACAGTATTGTCGTTAGCAACGATATACAACACAGTTAAAAGAACGTTTCAAAGAGAGGAGTGAAGTTTCTCAAAAAAAAGAGTGAGTCAAATATACTTCTATGAAGATATCATTGGGGCATTCTACCAAACGTTAACTCGGATAAAACCGCCAAAATGACGACATGCATATGAATTCCCCAATTAAAAAGAAAATCTCCAATTGAAACTAATATATTTCATATACCATATATGTTTGTATCGTTACATGATATGCGTTATTTATCGTTACATGTACTTTTGTGAACGAAGATGTAAAAATGGATGAATCCACAATCTTCGAATACCAATAAGATTTTTTGACACATACGGTGTAGAAGAGATTCAGAAGACCCACAAGATATGAATTGAGCAATGAAACTCGAGCTCTTTGATTGTTAAACAATTAGACAACAACATCAAAACAGTAATCCCAGAAACAAACATTCAAATCAAATATTATAGATCACTGAAGCAGTAAAGCGTCAGAAGACTCGCACACAATTAACAAGAGTATCTCAATAATACATTCTTAAAGACAACAAGATTCCAACACTAATCAAATCCCATAAGCAGGTTTCATTATTAAACATGGTACATAGATCGATACGAGAGATAGATGGAAGAGAGACAGAACCATCTTTTACTTCAGTCTTTCCTGTGATGACGTTTCCTGCTCTTCTTCTCATACCTCTTAGAAGAACTCCTTCCAACGCGTTTCACGTCATCACCCGAAACATCAGAGTCAGAAGAAGCAGCCACTTTGTTCCTCCGCTTCTGCCTTCTACCTCTACCGTCATCCTCAGATGAATCTGAATCAGAATCATCAGACCGATTACGCCTGCTTCTCCTTCTCCTCTTCTCCTTCCTACTCTTTCTCTTAACCCGTCTCCGATCATCATCCTCATCAGAAGACTCATCAGAATCATCACCTCTTTTTTCTCCCCCTCCTCTTACTCCTTCCTTCTTCCTCATCCTCAGACTCACTCCCACTCCTCCTCTTATGCGTCCTCCGCTTCTTCAACCTCCTCACCCTCTTCCTATCCCCTGAATCAGAATCAGACTCATCGCGCTTCTTCTTCTTAACACTACCACTCCCTTTCTTCTTCTTCCCATACCTCTCCGCAATAATCTTCTCAATCTCAGAATCTACATCAGAATCCTCACTCTCACTCTCCTCCTCCTCCTCTTCACTACTCTCCTCCTTAACCTCACCTCTCCCAACACACCTCCTAACCTTCTCCAACCCCGACGCAACATCAGCATCAATCTCACCACCATCCCTCTCCTTATCCTCCTTCGTGCTCAAAAAGTTCCTACACTGATACGTCAAGTGCCCCACACGTCCACACTTCTTACAAGACCCACGAGCCTCGTCATTGTTGGAGCCGGTGATACGAGCAAGAGCCAGAAGACCCTGGAAGCTAGCGTAGGAGTTCTCAGGGTCATCAGTTTTCTGCTGAGTCGTCTTCGGCTCCTCTTTGCTTGTCGGTGCGTAGGGATCGTAACCGATCGCGCTCTGCCATATGCCGTGAGTCTGAAGCGCCGCGCTGCTGTGAACACGGTTGTTCGCCGGCATGCGGACTCTTCCTGCGGTGGCCGGCATCTTTACGAAACCCTAGATGATCTCACAACCTAGGCCAAAGCAAATCGATTCCTTCTCAAAATCAATATCTAGGGTTTTGAAAATTTCTAATTCATCTAAATCGAATCTGGGGATTGGGATTGTAGATCCTAGGGTTACAAATGAAACTACGATCCTAAGAGAGGATAAAATCACTTACCAGATAGAATCGGAAGATATCGCCGGAGAGAGATGGTTCGCCGAAGAGAGACGGTGCTTCCTCTCCTATCGTCTAAGGAAAAGGGAAAAAGTTCGAGGGCCAATTATAAATATTAGGAATAAGAGGAACCGGCTTAAACTTTTATTATTTTACATTTACACCCCTAACATTTTGTATGTTTATAATTTAACCTAGAAACCATGTAAATTGAAGAATTGATGGGGCTTCACTCTTTCTTTATTTTTCCTGGAGACCAAAAGGAAAAATAACAAAAACTGGCTTGAGGTTTTACTATTTTATATTTACATCCTTAACCTTTGTGTTTTAACAATTTAACAATGTATATTGAAGAATTTATTGGGCTTCAGCCTTACTTTATTGGACTTTAATGGGCCTAAGATCCAATACGACAGCCAAGACATTAAAAACAATAGTGAGTGATCAAGATCATTTTATCAATAAGTAACCGAAAGAAACTCCAGATTAAAACAAACAAGCTTAATTTTAAATTCAGTTTTCTAAGTTCATGAATAGAAACGCTCAAGGTTCATGATAATCTAATCAAAACCTTGATAATTAATTAACCTCTTAACTACAATTAATTAGCAAGAATATCCCCCTCTTGATCCTTCCCGCCACCTTTCTATCCACAAAAGTATAACTAATTACGTTAATTCAGTTTTTTAAACAGTTCATTACACACTCGTTTAAGGTTAAACACTTGTATAAGAGATCATTATGAAATCTAAAAAAATATAATATTCGCTATATTTTTAAAAAGTTTATTTATAAAGAATTGAAGATGGCATCAAGTTGTTGTGGTGATTACATTGCGGCTTCGCCGGAGATGGCGGTGACGGGAAGCGAATCAATCGTATTGAGGCTTCTATGCGTCGTCTTCATCGTTCTTTTCTACGGTTCTATCTTTCTTCTATGCTTCGTTATGTACCCGAAGGATCAAAAAACAGAAATCGGCGACGAGGAAGCCGGCGAGCCGTTGCCGGCGGCGGTGAGGCTCACGAAGAAAGGAGGGAAAGGCGGCGGTGACGGCGACGGGATCGATCGATCAGAGCGGATCTATGCGTGATCTGTTTGGAGGATTTCGATGTAAACGACGTCGTTAGGATTTTGGTGGGATGCAAGCACGTGTTTCACGTGGAGTGTATAGACTCGTGGTGTTTCTATAAGTTGACGTGTCCGGTTTGTAGAAAACCGTTCCAGTGGTTTGGTGATTGGTAAGGGCGGGGAGATGAGTTTAGGGTTTGATTGTTCGGTATGATTCGGTTTAATACCGATTAGAAATTTGTACGTCCTTAGGATTAAGACATGCAAGGGGATCTTTTTTTTTTTGGATCCGGTCCTTGATTGTGATATATGTGTATATATATATATATATATGGAAAAGATAATTTATTAGTGAGTAATACGGATATGGTTTGATTCTGATTTTGGTATAATTTGGGAGCCTGAACCTATATAAGGATGTCAAAAAAAAGTTTTGGGGGCAAGATCAATGTTTCATTGTAAAATCCAGTCTTGATAATGTGTCACAATAGTCATCTACCTGATAGTTAATACCATATCCATCAAAATCGGGATGATAATGGAATAACAGATGGTAACTTGCAGAATCGTTGGTTTGGTCTAATAATGTCCAAACGGATCTTATAATTCAACGGATCGGCATCTATATAGGAAGCACCCAAGTTGAATTGGGCTAATAGTTGAATCCAATAAAGCTACATTATAAGCAACTAGGACATGTATGGGCCTAGAAATTTCCAGTTCATCAGAAGGAAAAAAACTTATCTTGAGGACTTTAAACCTATATTTTATTTTAAAAAGAAATTAAAAATGAATATCAGAGAAAACCAACAAAATGATAGGCATCCTACATCAAATGGGGTTGTGCTTGTCTGATTTGTTTTCTTTTATGCTTTGGATATATTTTACGTAACAATTCTTTTCATAAGTTTATGTCACAATGACGAAGAAAAGTTGAAAACTTCTCCTAACCTAACTTGCCTCCTCATAATTTCAATTTCGGCGTTGACTTTTGTGTTCACAAAACAACAAAAGTACATGTGAACCGTACGGATAAAGAACATCATCTGAAGTGTCACGAGACTGTTCTTCGCTGACATCATAAACCACTTTGACACTTACTCCCTCAATTTGTTTGACTTTGTCATTATATTTGTTTGTTTATCCTTCTTTACTAGCTCCCTTGTTTCTAGATGAAATCTCATTATGAAGCTGCAACATCATGTAGTAGCACCTATGTTTTGCTAAGTTTAATAAGACGATTTATGTTTCGAAGTTTTGACTTACTATATTGACCGAGAAAGTGTTTTTGTACATCGTAATTTGAGTCATAGTAAATGTACTTGGATGGTAGATTGGTAGTTGGATCTAATAAAATGGTGAATAGTATTCTAATCCAATCATAGGAGATAGAATATACAAATCTGAAAATGTCAGACAATTTTGCTGGAAATAGAGTAACATTTTGAATTAATGAAAAACTTCTAAATTTTTATGATCATCACATGAAAATATAGCGTCTCACGAGTCAATCTTGTCTTCAGTGATAAAAATTTATTTAATCTTCCAACATGACTACTTATAAGATTTTGCTAATACGAGTACTAAATTAACTAGTTTTACGGGATGTTGACAAGTGAAAGGTAGTAGATGTTTTGCAATTATTCATACAAATGGGTATATTGTTTTCATTAAATATGATTACCAAAGCTATGCGATATCCGTCTGTGCCTATGTAGGAATATTACGGCCATATATATATGTAAGCTGATTATCCTAACACATGCTATTTTTTTCAATATTTGGCAGAATTTGGGTCAAAATTAGTTAAAAGAAATTGTACTAAAGTTATCATGAGCTACAAGTAATTTGATTTTTTCACGATAGAATCGTGATTAGAAATGAAAAGAAGATATGCAATGAAAAAGGTTGAAAAACCTTAAAAGTCAACAGCCCCTTTTTAGCTTTATTTATCATATTAGATGCATGACAGCGGATTTATAACGTAGTATACATAATATAGATTATTAAATGTAAAGATTCTTGACGCCAGGTAATTATCACATGAAATGTTAACATTTGCTAATTTTTCTTTTTGATAAAGCAACACTTGCTAAGTTGTTTTGGTAATCGGGTTTTCACTCTTTTTACTTACAGCAAAATTAGTTGGTCAAACGTAGCTCATATGATAAGAAACTTGCATGGATTAATTACATAATAAATAAAGAAAAACTGCCTATAATTAATTGACTTGACATCGTCACAAATTATTTTTAAAAGCCAATGGTAAAACCGCATCATTAGGTCTAGATTTATCTCATTGCAGTCACACAAAATAGCTCTTGACTGAATGATCGTCATAATTATTTCAAAATCATTGTTAAAATGTATATAGTTCAAATTTCATTCGACAATTCTTATCTGGATATTGTCCGTTTAGCTTTAATGCTCTTTGAATTGGAACGATATAAGTAAGAGGTCGATAGTGATGGATCAATCGTGAATCCCCTTTAAAGTTGGAAAAATGGATAAATAATGAATTATTAGGTCATGCTCAACGCTACCCACAATACTCATCGTTAGCTTCTTTTCTATGATACCCTCAACAAAATTTGATAAACAGAATTGGGAATTATCATCGCCTCACCTGTTTCCCTCAAAAAAAATTTCAGGTTGTTTAGTTTTTTTTTTTTAATTACCGAAGCTAATCAGTGTTTTTGGTTTCGATTGTATTTTGGTTTAAATTTGGGTAAAGTCGTGTAATTTCAGTTAGTTTGATTAGTTCAATTACTTCGATTAGTTTAATTGCTTTGATGTGAAATTTTAATTAATTTAGTTAATAATTTTATTTTTTGGAAAACCGAAATAATCGATTACCGAACCGTAAGCCAACTTTTTCTATAGGCCTGCCGGATCTCACTGAACTAACTAAACTAACCGGTTTTTTTGGTTCGGCTCAGTGAAAATTCTTAGCCCTAATTGTAGTAATAAGTTTGCACAAGAACTTTGTGGTATTAGTATATAATGCTATTTCTTTAAACCCGAAACAAAAGTGAAAAGTAGTTCTTTTACTCTTTTACAATGTGTCGACTGACAAGAAACATATACATCAAGTTGGATAGCTTCTTATCTAGATACTATCACGGGCATTCGTTTGATTCTTTCTAGCGAATAATAAACTTATTATTTTTATACTAATACTAATTGAATCACTATATTGTTATTATTCGCCCACTAACCACGAGCTCTTTTTGCGAACTTACTTTTCTTTAGATTTAATATACTGTATGTTTTGTGTTATCTCTATTAGCCAACTAACAATATATGCATATGAACATTTCAAATCATAGTGGCAAGTTAATGGTTTGTATAATTTTTCTTCTAGAAAGTGACTACAGTAGGATAGAAAAGGATCCGTCGACATATCCTTCAATTTTTGTGTACGAATCAAATATTCTTTATGTTCTACAAAAAAAACTTTCTGTTTTCACACATATTAATAAAACCATTGTATTAAAATATCCATAATTTTATATAATTATTAGTTTTAAATAAAATCAAACAAATAAAAGTTCAATTACTTTACAAAAGAAAAAAACAATTTACTATTATTAAAGAAAAGGATTGTGTAATGTGTTGTGAGTTTAAGCTTAAAGGTCAAAGAGACACAAGCTTGTAGTCATAACTAGTTATTTATCTTGTTTGTCCAAATCCGAGTTTGGATCGACAAGAAATTGCTAAACTAGACTACCCAGCGAGGATTTTTTACCTTAGATATTACTCAACATGGTGATGTTTCACCACTAGACATTTTTGAAAAGATAAAATAGCTACCCAAGACGTGATAGTCTAGTGGTAGTTCTTTGGCCGAGAGGTCAGGGGTTCAAATTCCCTAGGCCACGATTTGGGGAGGTGTGTAAATCAACGTAATCATAAAACTATCGGACACAAGGTTGTACATGTCCATATTTATTATAACAGAATAGTATCATGCCACGTAAAAGTTTTATTTTGGTCGAGTGTCACGTAAAAGTTGCCCATATGGTAATTTTTCTAAAATTGATATTTTGCTTCTTTTACTTTTCAGGTGCCTAGTAGCGTGTTTGGAAATTAGTCTAAGAGACAAAATCTTTATAATCAAATACTATGATCAAACATTATACCAGAGTTAATAAATGTGGTTGGACATTTTTTGTGATCGAATTGAATGAAATAAATGCAATTTATAAAATGTATAGAAGAAACATTTAAGGGCGCATTTTACAACTTGGCAAAACCAAGCCGACATGAACCGAGCTTAAAGTGTTAAGTACATGGAGGACCCAACGGCTGAAAACGATTAGACCGCCGTGTACGCGACTTACTTCTTCTTTATTGTCAACGCGATTTTTGTTTCTCTAGCTTATTATATCTTTTAGTGCTCAAAAAGAAGGTAGAAAAATGTCAAAAAAGAAGACAAATGATGAAAACTGAAAATGATTGATTTTATTTTTATGAGAAATGAAAATTACGATGAAATTGTTGACTTTATTTAATTTTCGAGTTCATGGAGATGACCAAAACTTTTTTGTACTACATTCGGCTTTTATTCAATAAGTGGTAAAATAATCGGATAATTTAATAAAGATATTTTTTTAGGATAAAACTAATTTTTTTATCATAAATATAATACAAAAGGATTAAGAATCTTTTTATCATTAATATAATATTTATATTTATATTTACATATATAAATATACTATTAATTGTTTTTTTGAAATCCTTTTTCTAAGTAAAAAAAACAAAATTGTAGGAGAGAAAGGAAAAAAAAACAAATTTGACGTTGAATTTTGTAAATGTAAGTACTGAAAATAAAAAGATGGGTTTAAAGGCGGGACCGGTCCGTCATCAATGCTACCTCCCAACGCCCCTCTCTCTTTCTCTCTTAGGTACTTGCAGCAAAGTGTTGATAGAACTTGTCTCTCTCTGTCTCTTCCTCTCTATTTGTTTTCTTGGCTTACAAAGAAAATAGGTGAGCTAGAGTTTAATTCTCTCTATATCCTCACGATTTGCTCTGTTTCTTCCTCAACTTTATCAACTCTCCATTGATAAAGTTTACAGCTTTTTAATCTCTAGCCTGTTATATATAAAGGGTTCTGTTAGATCAGTCTCAAAATCATGGGGATTTGCTTGAGTGCTCAGATTAAAGCTGAGAGTCCAAGTAACACAGGTACTTCAAAACTCAAGCTTTCATCTACATATATTGAATAAGAACTACTCGTGCAAATATTGATTTGTAAAACAAATTGTACTAGATTTGTTATTAATGCATTTTTAAAAGTTATCTTTTATCAATGATAGGTTAGGTTTTTGGTAGTTGAGACATAAAAAGGGACTTAACTTAAAAGTTACGCTTAGTGTTTTTGACAAATCTGTCTTTTCTATTGCTAATAATTGATTAACTCTTCTTAAGTTCTCGAGAGATGGGTTTTGCCAAAATGTGTAATATAAAGTTTTTTTTTATATACAAATTATTTGTTTGGTGTTTGCATAGGTGCAAGTCCGAAGTATATGAGCTCAGAGGCAAATGATACACAGAGCATGGGAAGCAAAGACTCTTCTGTGTCAATCAGAACAAACCCTAGAACCGAAGGAGAGATCTTGCAATCTCCAAACCTCAAAAGTTTCAGCTTCGCTGAGCTCAAATCAGCAACTAGGAATTTCAGACCAGACAGTGTTCTTGGTGAAGGTGGGTTCGGTTGTGTCTTTAAAGGATGGATTGATGAGCAATCTCTCACTGCTTCTAAACCGGGGACCGGTATGGTTATTGCTGTCAAAAGACTTAACCAAGATGGTTGGCAAGGTCATCAAGAATGGCTGGTAAATATTCATAATCAGATCTTTTGAACTTTATTCATTGAAGATTGTTTTGGTTATGTTTATATATGATGATGTTTTTGTTATAGGCGGAAGTGGATTACTTGGGGAAGTTTTCTCATCCAAATCTTGTGAAACTCATTGGTTATTGCTTAGAGGACGAGCATCGTCTTCTTGTGTATGAGTTCATGCCGCGTGGAAGTTTAGAGAATCATTTATTCAGAAGTATTGTCTTCTCTTCTTATATCCCTCTAGTAACTCGATATGTTTTTAAGTATTTAACCTTGTTTCTTGATGTTGTTTCAGGAGGTTGTTACTTCGAACCATTGTCTTGGACTCTCCGGTTGAAAGTAGCTCTTGGTGCTGCTAAAGGCTTAGCTTTTCTTCACAACGCTGAGACTCAAGTCATATACCGTGACTTCAAAACCTCTAACATACTTATTGATTCGGTACGTCCATCTTTTGATATGATGCAAAAAAAACTGTGACAGTTTAAGGCTTTATGTTAAAGAATCTCATTGACATGATCACAGGACTACAACCCCAAGCTTTCTGATTTCGGCTTGGCTAAAGACGGTCCAACAGGTGATAAGAGTCATGTCTCTACAAGGATCATGGGTACTTACGGATACGCAGCTCCTGAGTATCTTATGACAGGTTAGTCTCTCAATATGTGATTTGACTAACTTTTGATGATGATCACTGACTCTATCACTTTTTCCTTAGGTCATTTAACAACAAAGAGTGATGTTTATAGCTACGGCGTTGTGCTTTTGGAGATACTGTCTGGACGTAGAGTTGTGGACAAGAACCGTCCACCGGGTGAGCAAAAGCTGGTGGATTGGGCTAAACCATTACTTGCAAACAAGAGGAAGATATTCCGAGTTATCGATAACCGTCTTCATGATCAGTACTCAATGGAGGAAGCGTGTAAAGTAGCTACTCTAGCGCTGAGATGTCTCACGACAGAGATAAAGCTGAGACCAAACATGACTGAGGTTGTTTCTCACCTTGAACACATACAAACTTTGCATGAAGCAGGAGGAGGAAGAAACATTGATAAAGTCGAGAGGAGAATGCGTAGGAGAAGTGATAGTGTTGTGGTCAGCCAAAAGCCTAATGCTGGTTTTGCTAGACAAAGTGCTGTGGGTGGAATAGCAGCTGCTTATCCACGTCCCTCTGCTTCACCTCTGTTTGTCTGATGATGTTCTGTTCTGTTTAGCTCAGATGTACAGTTTTGCTTTTGCTTATGTACTGAGAGGATACTCTAGTTCATGGCTCGTCAGAGATTTGACAATTGATCTTTGTAGTGCGACTAACATAAGTATAAATGATCTCTCATGTCTTCAACTTCAAGCTTTGTTTTTCGACTAAGAAGATCTACTGTGAACAAAACAATCTTTAAGCTCATCTTATCGCTGAGATCAAGAACTTTATTTGTCTTTATAGTCATTCACGTATTAGAGAGAAGTCTTTTACATCGATAATGGAAGGCCTATTAGCCATAGACCCACGGGTCGAAAGAACAGACTTGGGAAGCCTATTAACCACGGACAGTCGAAGGGTCGAGAGAACGGACGAGAGAGGCCTATTAACCGTGGACACTCAGGAGCATTACACACTACTTTCACACACACACAACCAATATTCAAGTTTGTGTAAGATATAACCAAATTCCAAATTGGAACATTTACGATAGTAATGAAGCAGAACAGAGTAAACCTCGACCATTGAGCTGTTTCTCCTTTGTCTCCTCCTCCTCCTCTTCTCGCCAGTTCGTTTTTATATTTTTAATTAAAACGACTAAAGGCATTGTGTAAGTAGAGGAGATTCTCGTGAGGACTCATATACATGTTGATAATGCTGGTGTTTTTAAATTGTTCGAATAAAATTTATTAATCAACCAAAAAAAACTATTACATGAGAGTGATTCATGTCTGATTGTTGAAAATTTAGAAAACAGAATTTCAAAAACATAGTTAATTCCGTCACAAACTTCTATCGCGTATCTCCATACTTTCAAACTATCTGCGTATCAGACCCTCAAACTTATCTGGTCACGTCTAGCATTAATAGTCTATCCAGTTATTTATATATATTTTTAACAATATTATTTTCTTGGTACTAATGTTAATATTTTTAAGAACATCTTCAATAGCAATCTTAAAATTTCAACTTTAGGGCATCATTAACGCATGTTTCTTAAACTGAGTTTTTTTAAAGAAAATTAAGATATTATTTTTTAGAGAAAGTAATTTATTAATTTTTCCTAAAAAACCAAGTTTAAGAAACTTGCGTTAATCATGGTCTTATAATCTCAAATATAATATCTTTTCTACTCTAAAAATAACCTTAAATTTTGAATGATTTGAAAATTGAAACTTCACTATTCAAATCTTTATATATGATGTTTCATATATTTTTCAGTCTCTATAGTTTAATGTTTGATTAAATCTTTGTTAAAACTTCACTGTTCAGATCTCAAATTTTAAGTTCAACAAACCTAAAAATAAAATTATTTTTGAAGATGATCTTAATCGAAATAGTATGCTATGTTGTTATGAGCCAAGCAACAGACTTGTTTTACTAAATTTAGTAAAAAACGACTTGTTTAACTGTTACTATTACTGGTTTTACCAATAAAAATTAAAGACTAAAACTGTTTGATTAAAAATTAGAGATTTGCATGCAACAAAAAATTGTGATTTTTTTTAATGCAGAATTGTTTTTAAAATACTAATATTTTATTTAACTTATACTCCTTCTGTTTCTAAATAAGTGTCCTTCTACCATTTGTTTCTTGTTTAAAAAAAAATGTCACTTTATATTTCCAATGCAGTTTTATCCATATAATCTTATTTTTACCATTTTAACTAACCAATAGATGTTTTTAAAAATCATTTTTATTTAAACAAATATACATTAAATAAGGGCATATTAATATATTTATTCATTTTCTTAATATGTGTGAAATTTGTGTAAGTAACAATTATTTAGAAACAGAGGAAGTATAATTTAGGGAATATAACTTTTCAGTCCTTGTAAATAAATAATGTTATGTTGGTATATATATTTTAAAAAAGAAAATACATATGTAGTACAAACACATTAACTAATCATTATTATGTGAACAGATAAGTAAAATTACACAGATTGACGAAGTATAATTTACAATTTTTATAACTGTTGGAATTTCAATAAACCCAAAGATTAATCTCATAAGACTTTTCATCCGAGTACGTATTATTTCGATTAAATTGCGGTTATACGTATTATTTCGATTAAATTGCGATTATGTGGTCAAGGTGAATCGACAATGATGTATATATTTTACACATTTTTATTGATCTCACTTTTGATCTGTTAGCTTTGCAAGTTTTTAAAATCACAATTTAAATCCTAAATTAAGATGTTTCATGATAAATTTTCCAAAAGTTAATGGAAGAAATTATAGATATAGATAGTAAAAGAAATTATAGATATAGATAGTAAAAGAAATTATAGATATAGATTGTAAAAGAAATTATAGATAGATATAGATAGTAAAAGAAATTAATAAATTATAGATAGATATAGATAGTACAAGAAATTATAGGTAGAAGCCATAAGGAGTAGGCCTGGGCTTTCGGATACCCGTTCGGGTTCGGGTCGGGTGATTCGGGTTTTCGGGTTTTTCGGTAAATGGGTCTAGCACCCATTCGAGTTTTTTTATATTTCGGGTCGGGTTCGGATATATTTTTTCGGGTTCGGTTTATTTCGGATACACCCAAACAAACCGAAATGCATATTCATATAATTTTTTCCTTAACATTCAAACCAAACTTAAATATGTTTCCATAAATAACAATCGTCAAAACTGAAACAAAACAACATGTGTACAATCCCAAAATAACACAATGAATCCATCTGTTAACAAAACGAAATCAATGTTAGTTCAATAATCAACTGACATAATAAAGCAACATCTCTGTTTATATCATAATAAAGCAACATCTCTGTCAATAAACAAAACGACATCTCTGTTTATATCTACCCAAGCCGGACGGACTCACAAAGTAATTTAAAGATCGTACTTGATGATAGTTATTGAACATCGGTGTTTCTTGGAAACATACTTGACCAAAATAAGGAATTGTCATGCAAAGCAAAGGAACGATGGATACAAGATGGTCTGAATAGTAATAAACAAATAATAGATATGAAAGAAACTGTAATATTTTCTTTACTTCCTCAGCCATATCCTTATATAGTTATATGACTTATATGTAAGTGGACATGTGATTGCATAGGATTCCAAGGAATGACATTTAACCAGAGAATCTTACCTTGTTTCTTCAAACTAAGCAATCATTACGGTTCTCCGAGGAGAATTCCAACTAGATGTGACAAAATAGTTGTATCGTGCTTGATGTACAAACACAATATATATATATATATATATATATATATATATATATGATGATGATCCTACATGAACCAATCAGCTTTCTCTGCCTAAAAAATATGAGGAGACATGCAATAATTATCATCAAGCTTCTCCTTATCTGCCTCTTTCTCGGCAGAATCGTGAAACCTTCGACATGTTTCTACTTAATCAAGTAATAAACTTACAGAAACAAAAAGAGAAGAAGCTTATATTATTTCAATTTAGAAAAGAAGAGGATTTACCTTTGATTTCTTTCTCCTTGTCGAAGAAGGAGAAGAAGCCGAAGATAGAAGACTTTTGGTAGGTTCCAGTTTTGAAAATCAAAGGTCGTATAGGGTAGGTTTTGAAAACTAGATTCAGAGAATTTCGGGTAGCTGAAGAAATTTAGGAAAGGGGGTAAATATTAGGGTTACTTGCTATATATAATTTCGGGTTGGTTCGGGTATTATTTCGGTTATCGGGTATAACCTATCGGGTACGGGTAACCGAAGTCACTGAAGCCTATAACCGTTCGGGTTTTTTTTTAATTCGGTTCGGATTCGGGTTCGGGTTTTTCGGTTCGGTTCGGGTTCGGGTTCGGGTTTCGGTTAATATGCCCACACCTAAAGGACTAGGGGGGAACAAAAAGAACCCACCACCCATGTGCAAGCCTTTCATCTTCTTTCTCCTCGTTAAGTACCCAATGGACCTTCTTCCTCCTTGATGTGACTCTCTTTATTTCTTTTCGATTATACCCTTTTCTTTTCCACTTTCTCTATTTTTCTTATATAACTAGAACAATGATAGGAACATGAAAATGTATTGCATCATTTATCAATTATATATACAAAATAAGCAGTATAAATTTTATATTGGATGGTATGGGTTTGGCTGAGGGAATAAGGAAACATTAATACATTTCGAAAGTATCTGATTGCTTATGTACAAAATTTCACTATCATCTGTTTTGTTTTAGCCTTTAGAGCATCATTAATGCAAGAAACCTTTGGGTTTCTTGTTTTTTTTTTTTTTTTTATTTTTTTTAAAGTGAACCAATCGTGAGCTGCCACGTGTCAGTGGGACCCGTGAACAGTGTAAGAAACCCATAAAAACCGGTTCTTAATCTATAGTTTTTGTAACCGATCCTTATACTGTTCATGGATCCCACAGATTAAGAAACCCACTAGAGAAACCCCAATAATGATGCTCTTAGGCTTTTAGAGATACTATCCACCCAACCTTTTTCATAGATAACTCAAATATTTATGACCAATCGATTAATTATTTACTTTTACTGTATAATAATAACCAACAATGACACTAAAGTAAACGTTTTTCTTTCCACTAAATTAAACATTACAAATTGAAAAAAGGGCCACCAATCAATAAAGTGAAATCTTTTTGGTGAATTTGCCAGCTGAATGTAGGAAGACTTTTCTTTTTATGTATAATTATAAAGAAACTACTGTTATATATTTGTTTTTTTTGGCAACTGTAAATATGTTATATGTTTCTTTTGCATGTAATTTATAAATTAACTTCATTTCATATAGCAATAGCGTATCATCGACCTAAATAACATCTTATTTGTAAGAACACATAAAAACTTCTCCAGAAAAACACATAAAACCATTGCTATTTTTAAAAGGCATGCATGATAATAATCTGTTTTTATTTACCATTTTATCATCTATATTTTTGCAAATAAATAATTCTCTAAATTAGTTTCTTTTCTTTTCCCAAAAAATAACTCGTTTAGTGCCAAACTTTGGTGTGTAGCAAACCGAGTTGGTCCTAGTTTTCAGAAATTAAAGATATTAAACCATACCATACCAAATCTTCATATATATTACAACATGGTGGCCTACAAGAAGCATTACAAACAGATATCACTGCTTCTGTACTATATTCGGCTTGATAGGAGAACTCTTAGCATCTGCTTCAGCTCCTTCTACTTTCAACAAACTTCTAATCGAACCCCAAAAGAAAACTCATTAAACATTGAAGACCCCACTCGCTAAGAAACACCAGGCATTCACACTCCCCAACGAACACGTAGAACAAGAAAACAACCCATCAGAGGTAGAATACTGGGACTTTTAATGGTCTTGGAAGCATGAACAATTAATATATTATATATATAATACTCAAATTACTAGTCGCCTTTGGCTTAGTAATAAGAATAATAACTGATGTTTTTTATAGATGTTCTCTTGAAATTTCCCTTAGACTCTGAAGTTCTTTCCCATGAACGTCTGACCAAACTGCCAATGAGCCGGAGCAATGTTCCAAGACGTGGAAGATCTACGGTCACTGCCTGTGACTCTAAACGAAAGTGCCTGACCAACCAAAACAGAGTTTGACTGCCAGTTTTGTCCCCAGTTTCGGCTCATGCTCATCCACGACGTTCTTGTTCCTTTCACGCTCAGCCGTACGATGTTTCCAACGCCGGCAACATTTGTGACCAGAACCAAGTTAAAGTACTGGAAACCATTGATCGTGAACCTCATTCCTCCTCTCTTACGGCATGGCACTCTGTAGTAATTTAAAAGAAAACAAAAGGGTAGTGTCGTCATTTAAGGTTTCTGTAATAAAAAGTTAGAAAACGCGTGTTGACTAAAAAACACAACATTCATTATTATTGTTACCCCATAACTTTTATTATTTACGACAGTAGTACTGATAGTTGTTTAAAAGGAGATTGTGTGAAGGACAGATTCGTCCTTTTGCATAAAATAAGATCTTTAAGATTTGGTAAATTGCCCGCGTACGAACCCCAACATAAATGCTGCACCCACTCGCGCCAAGAATCAAAGCAAAAAGACTTTTTAACTGTTACCGGATACTTCTATAGTTTTAGGTTTAGACCCCAAAACTTTTAATCATGCCAAATTAGCCCAAATCCAAACGCAGAACTTCTCATCTCAACCACCCATAATTCTAAAAATGCTAAGTTTGATATCCAAAAGTTTAAAATTAGGAAATATCCCAATTTTTATACGTAAGATTTCTCAACCTAATCATTAAACCCTGATACTTCTAAATTTCTGTTTCATACCCCAACCTTTTGATTTTGCTGACAAACCCAAGCCATCAAAATCTACAGACTGTACTTATTAACTAGACCCCTATATTTCTTAAACGTTGAGTTAGTGCAGCCAAACTTTTCAATCCTACCGACACTGGCCCTAATCATTCAGAATCGAGGCCTAAGACTTTCAACGGCACCCCGAAACTTAGACAATATTACATTTCACACCCCTAGTATTTTACGTTACACACCGATAAATTAAATTATACTGAACACTTAAAATGTCTCTGCTTACCGGCGGAAAGAGACGGGGACGATTCCGGCGCGATACTCGGCGATCTTGAGGAACATAGGCATAGCGAGATCGAAGTGAGGCCTAGGAGGGTTGCACCAACCACCATTGTCACTAGGCTGAGCGAAGTTAGGAGGGCAAAAGTTGGTGGCAGTGATGAAGATGGAAGGGCTGCCTGCGTGGCACCACTTAGGATCACTCGCGCATTTGAGCTCGAAACAAGCGCCGCAACTGTAACCGTTGTTGAACAGAGCCGTGCTTAGAGCCGCCGTGTTCACACCGTAGCCTTGGCTGTACAAGTTACCGTACCCACAAGCACCTCCTGGTGATAAAACCGTGTTAATAAAGTTGAAACCTTTAGAGGAAAATCAAGAATCTACAATGTCCCAAGATTTTACCATTTGTGGAAACGTTAATTTGACAATGTGATAACTTTAGTGTAAAGATTAACATTCTCAAGATTTATATTCATGAGAAAATGTGATTACTAACAAAATATTTTTCTTTTGTGATTGGAAGAAAAGAGATTGATAGATAAACATACCCATGGTGCCGGAAGCATCAGAACCACCATAGAAAGTAGCATGAGCAGTTTCCCAACCACCTCCATTGTAAACTCCTGGGATTCTTGCTTCAGAAATTGTAGTGAAACCCACAAGAATTGTAACAAGGCAAAAAAACAAACTCAAGATTCCCATTTTTTTGAGAGGGAGAGATGGAGGCAAGAGGAAGAAGAAGAAGACTGTTGGAGTGTTCTCATGTGTGTAGGGAAGGGAAATGTAGGTGTATATATAAATTACAATGTGCATTAATAAAGGTTTTATTTTACCTGACTCATAATATTCTCTATCTTTAAACAATTTTATACCTTTATTACATTCTTTGCTATTTCCTCCTCCTTTCAAACTTTTCTGTAATTACAAAAAAAATTACATTCTCTAAACATGAATTGAATTTTATATTAAAGTATAAAAATAGAAAGTACGATTAAAGATTTTGTATGTTACAAAGTGAGTATGTCTCATGTACAAGAAAGTCATGAGTTGAATACATATCCGTTATTAATAGTGTTTGGGTCTTGCACTTCCTTTTATATATGTGCTAAATGTTTATTGCCAATACCACGCGCGGAATAAATCGCGTGACTGATACCACCCAATCATACTTCACTATGTATGGATAAAGGCGACGTTGCTCCACTTAGATTTGATAAAGATATCTCCACGCTCCTTTCAAGCGCGTTAGATAGAACGACCACTCTCTTGTTACTATCTATCAATATTTCCCCACTAAAAGTGATAAGTTTTCACTCGCTATGGACCTATGATAACTATTGATTGATATGTATATATAATCTACTGAATTTTCTTGTTTTTCTATAACTGGCAGGATTAGTTTACTAAATTGTATTCAACTGTCATAGTTAAGTTAGTTTTTCTCTCAAAAAAAATTATCAGCTGGAGCTTATAATCATGATTATACCGTTTTTCGGCGAGGCTACAACCAGATACAATCATACAATAAGTATTCAGCGACATTATTCAAATGGTATATAAGTAGAAATTTGGACATGAAACACAGTAACAAGCAGAAAACCAATAAAGTTGAATATGCATCTGAAATAGGCGAATACTTTTCTAAACACTACAAAACTAAAGAGTAAAGTTTAAACCTTTTTTTTTTGTATTACCTTTAATAATATGAAACATTTTCTAGCTATAACTGATGATGATGATGAAAGTATATTACGTAATTATGATGATATGTTTTATAATCGTTTGCATATGAATACAAATTTTTCTACACGATACACTCATAAATAGTCACCAATATACTTACAATAATTTTCTATTTTAAATCATACATTGTCATAAGAAAGTTGTTAAAGTATCTTAAATCATAAATTAAAACAAAAGACAAAATTATTGTTTTAATATCAAAACTAATACCTTTCTTAAGCATAATTTTCCCTTCGTTGCAAGACATATGATTGGTCCGTAGGTAACGGACATAATCAAATAAAAGGTATTTATGTTACTTGGAAGCTAAAGAAAACACAATTATCTAACTTCATGAACGAAAGTTTGTTACCTACAGTTCGATAAAAAACTTTGTCACCCCCATAAAATAATCCATGTACGAACTATAAAAGTGAATGTTTTTATAATTCATTTTATTATAACAAAAGTTAAGATTTTTTTTTTAAAGAAATTTTAAGCTTTCCGCCCATAAGCCTTTAAAATTGGATAGAAAGAGGTATAGGTGCATCTGACTCTTTCTAGAAGAAAAAAAGTTTCAATGCATTGCAAGTGTAACTATGTTTTTAACTTTTAATCAATTGTTGCTTTCCTATTCTCTTTAAATATTTTTCAGCTAGTACAATTTTAAGTTGTCACATGACACATATCTACAACTAAGACATGTGTGGAGTTTGGTATAAGCAGGACTCCTCTACATACATATAGAAAATATAATTGAAATGTTTGATATATATAGATGACTAGCGAGAGTAGATAACCTAAAAATATGCAAACAATGTCACATTTTATCATCTTCTACGATATATCAGTTCATTTTGGCGAATTGAGCATCAAGCAGTAGAGTGAGCAAGAAGAGTTTTGGTTGTTTTGAAAAATCCATGATTGAAGGAAGAGATTGGAGGATGAGTGATGACTAGCATAGGGACCACCACATGGAATCTTATCAAGTGTACTTGTCCGACGTAGAACTCTGGGTCCCATTTGATTACCGTAATCATCGGACCATGTAAACCGGCGAATCTGTTTAACTGAAAATTATAACATTATAAGCTCACACCTGACCTAAACATAATCTATTGTTCAATAGTTTAATGTTACTTGATATACTCGAGCCGCACGCGCCAAACAATACCAATATCTATGTCCCGTGATCGTGGTCGTGACATTTCTATTATTGTAATTATTGTTTTGAATTTGTAAGCTTCTTTTTTATGGTTGCGGAACACGTTGTGGAGCCTCACTATAATTTCATTAACAGTAAGAACACTGTAGTAAGGAAAATCACATGACTCTCATCATTAAAATGAAGTTTTCTAAAAAGCAGGCCAAATGGTTCTATCAAGATAGGGTTATGCGTTCATCGATAATGACTATATATCTCCTAATAGTCTAAATTATACAATTTTATTATTATACGAATTCGAGCACAACAATGGGGAAGTAATTACACGAACCTTGCTCTTATTTTCTCCCCCGTAAATAAGGTTTCCCTCAGAACTTCGTGGTAATTAAGGTAAATAAAAGGAACTTGTGAAGGCCCATGCCACTCTTCAAGACTTCCAACCTCCCATGTGATCATAAATCTCACGTCTTACGAATTTATAAAAGCAATAACGTGGAACTTTGAAATGTAACCGCGTGTCTAACGTAGAAGATTTCTTAGTTGAGGAATACGAATCCAATGCAGTAGTAGTCCCCACAGTATGAAGCTGTATGCCATATGATTATATCCAGTCATATCTGACGTTAACATTGCTTCATCAATCAAATTATATATTACTATCAGAGATCATTTAGTTTATTGTGTTACATGTTTTTCTATTAGTAAGCTTGTTTCAATTGTTTACTGGCTTAACAGTTCACAAAGAAAATGCTGACATGAAAAAAAATAGATAGATAGAAGTATTAAACAAGATTAAGATAATTAATTGGAGTAGCTAGTTACCAAAACTTCATATATATGTAGCTACAAAATAAATTGTCAACAAAGTAGATAAGACATCAATGATTTTGTTTGTTTGACTATGGTATACGTACCACGAGTGATGTGAGAATTAAATAGAGAATTAACAAATTTATTGCGTTAGTGACACTTAATTTGTATATCTTATCTACTTCCGTATATCATTATGCGATCACATGTTTGTTATTACAACTTTACAAAACGAACCCACAACTACGAATGGATTTGTTTCTTAATCTCCTCAAAGAAGAAATCATGTGAAATGTTATCCAAACAACACTTTTTTTTTCACATGGTTCTTCTTCGTTCCACCTCTAATTCACTAATACTATATGATAAGAAAAGAGATAGTCACTTTTTTTTTGGTTTTATTAACGCGAGACGTTAACTGAGCCATGCATTTTCAACGTGTTCACACACATAACTCTTTCTCAGTACTAGAAAAGTAGAAAGAACACAAAATAAACAAACTAGCTAGCAGATACTATATATAGAACTGGAATCCAGCTAGGAGATACTTAGAGCAGCATTAACGCATGTATTTAGGAGTTTTTTTTGGGGGAACCCATCAAAAATCTTAAGAAGCGTTTCCTAAATCTTCTAATTAAGAGACGATGTTTTAATTTTTGCACTGTTCGCATGTTTCATTAACACGTGGCGATCTGCAATTAATCTATTTTATTTTTTATTTTTAAATAAAAAAAATAAAATAAATAAATAAGAGACCCTCCAGCGTTAATGTTGCTCTTATCAAGCTCATATATAGCGAAAAAGAGAAGTTACAAATTTTGTATTTGCACCTATACCGCGTGACCGTTCATGTTTTACCTGTAAATGAAAGATAGTTTTTTTATACTTTACTGTTCACTTTTATGAACTTTGATTATCATATATCTATGATTTGGGCTTGGCTAGGGGATATGTGGATGTAATGCAAGCGAGCTTTGAGTAAATTCAAAGGAATGTGAGTTTTAGGTGAAACTTATTACTCCCTCCGTTTCATTTTAGTTGTCGTTTTAAATTTTTACACACATATTAAAAAGACATTTAATTTTACATATTTTCAAAATAAAAACACCATTACTTATACATCTAATCACATTTCAACCAATAGAAAAATAGAATGATATATAAAATCATTAAATTTTGCATTGAAATTCGAAAACGAAACTTATTTTGAAACGAAAATTTTACTGTACAACGACAAGTAATTTGAAACGGAGGTAGTAGTATATTCGACACAATGTAATAATAATACTGGTCTATTTACTAATCCTCTGACATTAAATATCCGATGGACCTGCAATGTTTTTCTCATATATAACTTTCGTTTCTTATTAAATAATTAGTTTGGAATGTGTGGTGAACTTATCGTTTTTCTTACTTTTTATGATGAATCTTAAATGTTTGATCCAACCTTTGTTAACATCTCAATATCTCATAGCAAAATTCAAATATATGATATTAAGGAGATGAACTATGCTAACAAAACAAATGTCTATATTTTTATGAGATTAGGTCCAGAGGCAGAGACACTTTTATGTAAAGAAAAAACTCTGTGACTCGCCAAACTGTTTGGTGTGTAAGAACCAAACTGTATGGAAATAATTCACAATTTTGGAGGAATAATAGGGACATAGACAGACACTGGAGGTAGTCTTGCATGTTAGCTTTTGAAGCCAGTTTTTGACTAGACGAACCCAGAGGCAGACACAATGTCAGCTTTCCTCAATAATTGGGTTTATTTCTGTTTACCAACGTTTTAAGAACGTGAAATAATCTTTAAGGAAAAAGTATAAAATAACGAATTGTATCATAGACCAAAAAAGAATAGTAAATATGTAAACTAAAAAGGTGTAGTTCTGAAGACTGATTAGGGAAAAAGGATACATTAGGAACTTAATTGTCCCAATACACCTTTGCAATTTTTACTAATGTTTTTATCATGATATACGTTAAATAACTAGACTTATATTGGTTAACAAGAATAACTAGACTTATATTGGCTTTAGCGATGGTTGGGTCCTTGGCATTATTCTGAATTCAGATGTGTTTGCCAGCTTTTTTTTTTTTAACGCTGGATTTTTTAATTAATGTAAAGGACATGGATTTGCTCAGAAGGAGAGCAAGCCACGACCAAGGAAATCGTTATGGAGCACACGACAAACATATATAAAAGGACAGCAAAAAAAACTGGAAAAAAGGAAAAGAAGTCCTCCAGTAGGAGGCGTTGTAGCAAAGTCCTTAGAAGAAGGGAGTAGGAAGGTTTGAGGATGACCAGAAACTCTGAACACGAGAACAGCAAGGAATGCAGCTACCACGAGGCATTATGGAGAGTCTGATCGTTGAGCCATGAAGGTCCTCCTGTTGCTACATAAGATTGTAGACGATTGTCAAGGGTTACACTCTTGGCTATCAGGATTGCAGCCAGATTGGATCGATCTGCAACCAGTTTGATCTTCCAATTAACAAAGGATTGCAGGAGAAGGAGTGTGTCCTGTATATATAGATTGAGAGGATGTTGAACTGGGGAGTTGAAAATCAGATTGTGAAGATCCATAGATGAGGTTTCAAACTCAACTCTTTGGACACGAAGACTAATCATGGATTCAATAGACCACCTCAAAGCAGAAAGATCAGAAACGAGGGATGAATTTTTGTTGGATAAAGATCTTCTGCTATGGTGAAGAGTAATGCCAGAGTTATCACGAGTTATCCAGGATCCACCTGAAACTTTGTCTGATGCAACCCAAGAGCTCGCGAAGTTGCATTTGATCCAGTTCATTGGTGGTTTAGACCACTTATCTGAGATGTGAGGGAGATGCTGCGAAGAGGGGGCAGAACTTGATGAAGAGGCTTGAATGCTGCGCCAAATTTCAGCGTCAACAATAACTCGGTCAAGAATAACCTCCGGAGGTAGTCTGGTTTGGTCAAAAGAGAAGCTATTTCTTGATTTCCATATTTGCCAAAGGATCCATGGAAAGGGTAGGCCAGATTCAGGACGTAAATTATTCTTCTTGGAACAGTGCAGTAGGTGGTGAAGATTAAGGAAGACAGAGGAAGACCATGATCCAGACGGAGGAAGAGGGATTGAGGATAATGCCCAAACTTCCTTAGCAAATTTGCAATGAAACAGAACATGGCAAATATCTTCTGCAGCTTCACCACATTGACAAGTGGGATCCAGATTAATACCTCGAGAACGGAGACGGTCTTTGACGGCAAGAAGGGATGTGTTTGCCAGCTTACTGAGCTCTTATTTCTTTTTTCTAATGACATGTTTCAGGGTGATATGTTTCAGGGTGATATGTTTCAGGGTGTGTGCGGTTGTGACCGGTTCAAGAGCGGTTCAATAAGCGATGTGTTCCGCACAATAGTGAAGAAAGATGGTTATAGAGGACTTGCTAGAGGATGGCTACCAAGAATGCTGTTCCATGCTCCAGCAGCTGCGATCTGCTGGTCCACTTATGAAACAGTCAAATCATTCTTTCAAGATGTCAACGGTGACTCAAACACAGCTTGAAGAAGACACAAACATGAGTTTGGCTTATATTTGCCTTGCCTGATTCAGGTAAACTAATTCTTCATAGAGCTCTGCTGGTTGTTAGGGTTAACACCTTCGCTCTTTAGAGAGATATCTGTTTGTATACTGATTTGTTTTCACGCAATAATGTTATCAGATTAGAGTTCCCACCCCCTCAAGGCCTTGTTTTCTAATTTGCTTTCTCAGTTTAGAGAGATCTTTGTTTGTAGTTTTATTTGTTTTTATGAGACAATACTAAAAAGGAATAGATAAAGATTCAATTTTTCTGATGAATATCTTGTGTTCTCTTGCTGCACTGAATTATTTCACATATTGAAAGAGCCCGTATGAACCCCATCACGATCACATCTCCCTTTACTTCCATTATGTTAAACTGCTTGAAGAACTATGTTGCAGAGGCATAGTACCAGAACAAAGCATGTAAAGGGGGTAACATATATATTTACTGATGCATCTACATAAGTTTGAGCAGGCCCTTGAGAGCTAGTTGGTAGGGACAGTTGAAATAGTGGAGTAGTCGAGAAAATGATCTGACCTGCAGAACGAGAAGGAATCAAGATCTCTCCCTCAAAGTCTGAACATTACATTAAACAATATATAGCATCTACAGGAAAAAAAATTCATCTCGAAGAAGCTTAACTCCACAATCTCTAACATTGCCTATATTCAGAACACTTAACTTCCTCAAGCATGGCTACAAAACTGCTTCACCAATAACCGCGACATCAAGCTACCCAAGAACAGACAACAAAAGTTAACAACAATGATGAGTGTAATTCAAACTGACATTATAGCAAAATCTCTAGAAGTAAACATCAAGCACCAGTGGTCTAGTGGTAGAATAGTACCCTGCCACGGTACAGACCCGGGTTCGATTCCCGGCTGGTGCATAGAGCTGTGAAGAAATTGGCGTAAGCGATGGTTGGGTCCTTCGCACACATCTGATTTCCAGGTTATATCGCCACAGCTGAGCTCTTTCTTTTTTGGCTAATATCAGAACTGATTTCCACTATTGATTTCTCTTGAAAGTTAAAACTCAACAAAAGAGTTTTGCTATAGAAACCGTCTACTTGATGTACATACCTATGTTCGACCTCACTCAGCTGCAACTGTCACTCATCTGGGTCTTGTCTGAAACTTCGGATGCTTTCTTTTTTTTTTTTTTTTTTTTTTTGTTTAACCTGGAGGGATCTCAACCCCCAGGGGATCCTAGGCAGCCCATTTAATACGGTTCATGACTAGAGTTCAAAGTTCAAGCTTAAAATCCTGGACATGAGAGTCTAATTCTTGTCATTAAGAGTTATTTAATTGTAATCTCCAACTTGAAGTTCATCAAGTCTGTCTATGTTGTTCCTTATAACTCTACCTTTGTCTCCTCTTATCTCCAGTGATAATCTTCACAGTCACTAGAGCTCCTCATCCAAGTAGAGACTTCTCTGTTTATCCTCTCTGCGCCATATGCAACTGTGGAAGTACATCATAACTCATAAGGAATGGGTTCACATCCAAAAGAAAACACCTCTTGACGCTGAGAAGGAATGTGGAGGATAGACTGATTATGTTTACCGTGGTAAGGAAGGAGACCACCGTGGCAGAAAACACTGCTATTAACACGCAAGATAACTCTATGATGGGCCAATTCACAAACACAACTTAGATGAGTTAGAGAGGGCACATCAAATCTAGGTACTTTTCCTTACATTCCATTGATCCCAATAGGTTTGAGAATGTTCCTATCTTCTTTAGATTGTTTTGACTTGAAACTCCAATTCTTAAACGCTTTGATGAAGAGAGTGTATGAACTGTTAGGCTTGAACGAGGATTTAGAGTTGATTGGCGATGGAGGAAAGGAAACAAAGGAAGAAGAAAATAAAATAAAAAATAGGGACGAAAGAAAAAGGAAAACGAATCAGCAAAGAAGAAGGTACGAGAGAGCGCAAAGAGAAATTGCCATGGAAAGAAGAAAGAAAGTTACAAGAAGTCTTATAAATAAGGAACAAGAAATTAGTCAGTTTGTTGGTTATGATCGAAAAAGAAAATCAGTTTGTTGGTTTGTTATTTTTTTTTTGTTAGTACGATAAACTAAAATCAGTTTGTGTTTTGTGATATCCGTGAACTTGTTAAATTTGGAAAAAAAAATTTATTGAGAACTTTATATTAAGTGTAAATGATATTGTTTGAGAAAAAATGAAAAGGAATTATTCTTTAAGAGAATAAAATTGTCTTTGAAAGAACTTAGGAGCAAATACTGATTGTGTATATAAGGAGGAGATGCCTCTACGAAAAAACGTATCTCTGCAAAATAAAAAAACTTAGAGATCTTTGTTTGGTTCTTGTGTAATCATACATTTGAAGTTAGTGGTATCCTATGGGTTCTAAAGTACTTGTGGACGAGTTCCAAAATGTTGAAAGCTTCAAATCTAGATTTAGAGAGAGTTTAGCTCGGGATTGGGTGTTTCTGAAAAACAAAAGTCTAGATTCTAGGATGAGTTTTAGCTTCAGACAGGGGTATCCTAAATGATTCTTATAATAGAAAAGATAGATGTAAATATTTCCTTGTTCTAGTGAATTCAAAAAAAAAACTTTTGTGTATTTTCTGCACTTTATTACTTTAACCTTACTCCATCATCTTCTAGGTGTTGATTTGCCCGTTCTTAGAGTTCATATTGAGCTTCTATCTGGGAGTCATCTTATCTCTGTTTCCCTGTCTCAAAAGACAAGAGAAGAAAAAGGAGGGTAAAAAAGAAAAGAAAAAAAAAAGAAGAAGTGGTATGACTTATTCAACTAGAATCTAAGTAGAGATTTTTTTTTTTTTAGTTGGAGTTAGATTTATATAGAATTTGTTGATTTTGTTGGAATATTTGTTAAATTTAAAAATAATTGTGAATAATTTTGTATATTGTAAAAGTCTATGAAAAAAATGGTATAGTGATTTAAGAATCTAAAAGATACAAGTAGCATTTCAAAGTCTTGTTTATTGAGTTAATTTGTTAATAATTTACAAAATAATATTTCTTTAAAAGTCGGCTAAATACAACTTCCAAATTTCAAATTTATATAGAATTATTAAAATCTAAAGAGATGGATTTAGTATTTAAATAAAGGAGAAAGTTATATGGAACTACTTTAAATTGGGTAAGGAATCATTTGGTGTGTGAAAAGGGAAAATAACGGATTTTAAGAGAGAAGCCAATGTATAACATACATCAAAGAAGAGTTGTTGCATCAAACAATGACCTACATAATTTTATTAGATTATCAAATTTAGGAGATGTTGATTTTTATTTGGACTATACAATTGGTAATGTACCAACTGAATACTCTGATGTAGATGAAGAAAAAAATAATAACACTTATTCACACTATATGGAATTCAAGATAGTTTAATTATATATTTACAGTTTTTGTTTTAAGATAATTTTATTAAGCAAGTTTATGTGTTTCTTATAATAGTATTTTTTATTTTCCAGAATAAACATTTTACTATTAACTTTATTTTAATTTTATTATATTAAATTTTAAAAGTAAAAATTAAAAATCAAAATCTAAAATTTAAAATAACTATTCATGTTTTTCAAAAAACTATAATCTACTGCAAAGTAAAAAATTAACAACTAAAAACCGGAAGTGGAAAACCAATCCTATGCAGTAGTCCCCACAGTATGAAGCTGTATGCCATATGATTATATCCAGTCATATCTGACGTTAACATTGCTTCATCAATCAAAATTGTATATTACTATCGGAGATCACATATATAGTTTATTGTGTTACATGTTTTTCTATTTGTAAGCTTGTTTCAAATGTTTAATGGCTTAACAGTTCACACCAGACGAAAATGCTGACATGAATAAAATAGATAGAAGTATTAAACAAGATTAAGAGAATTAATTAGAGTAGTAGCTAGTTACCAAAACTCATATATGTGGCTCCAAAATAAATTGTCAACAAAGTAGATAAGACATCAATGATTTGTTTGTTTGACTATGGTATACGTACCACGTGCTGAGAAGAGTTATCTGAGAATTAACTAATTATGAATTACTGCGTTAATGACACTTAATTTTTAGGGCAAAACTATTAAATAACTATTTTAAAAGTTTTTGTCAAAAAATAACTTTCAAAAATAAAAATAATTAAATTAATATTTTTTTATTTTTTTATATTAATATTTTTTTTTCATTTTTAAAATTTCCTCCAAAATCCCACCACATAACTTTAAACCTTAATTCTAAAATAGTTAACTCAAAGGGTATAAATGTATATTTACACCCTTTATAAATGTTATTTTAATCATTTTTTTCCCTTAAAAAATATTTTTGTGACAAAAACTTTTTAAAATCTATCTTAGGGTATTCCTCTAATTTTATATCTTATCTAATTACTTATGTATATCATTATACCATCACATGTTTTTTTTTTTTTTAATTTAAGAGTATTCCGGACCGAAGCCCAGATTGATTCCCAAAAGGAGGTGTAGTTCATGGACGGACCTTCTCTCCGGGTATTCAAATGGACCGAATCATTAGCCCATATCCGCGTAACCACAAGTCAGAGTAATCTGAGTGGCAACGGGTTCGAAACCACTTTACAATTTGAACCCACAACTGCGATTGGATTTTTTTCTTAATGTCCTCAAAGAAAGAATTTATGTGAAATGCTATCCAAATAACACTTTTTTCACATGGTGCTTCTTAGTTCAACCTCTAATCCACTAATACTATATGATAAGATCGATAAGGGATATTCAATTTTTTTTTTGGTTTTATTACAAGGCATTAAGTATGCGCGAGACGTTAACTGAGCCATGCATTTTCAACGTGTTCATACACATAACCCTTTCTCAGTACTAGAGAAGTAGAAATAATACAAAATAAACATACTAGGGGATACTAAATATTGAACCGGAATACAGCTAAGGGATTATATCAATTATAAAGCCCATATTTAACTAAAAAGAGAAGAAAAACGTTATAAATTTTATCTATGCAACGATACCCGTGACCATTCCATGTTGCATCTGCAAATGAACCATAATATAATTTTTTACTTTACCGTTTCACTCTCACGAAATTTGGTTGACTACCATGAACGTAATTAGATCGATAAAATTTGAATGTCATTATCCATATTTGTGATTTGGGGTTGGCCAGTGGATCTGTAGATGCAAGCAAGCTTTGGCGAAAATTATTATATTCGATCCAATGTAATTTAATATTGGTCTATTTACTAACCTCATGACATTAATATCCGATGGACCTGCAAGATAGTCATCAAATATAACTTTCATTTTAACTGAGAAACTAGGTTAAGCTGCGCTTACGTGGTACTCCATTCGTTTTATATTATATATCATTGTAGAAAAAAAATTTAGTCACAAAATAATTGTTGTTTTCACTTTTCATTGCAAAATTTATTAATTAAATTATATAATTTATTTATTTTAGTTAAAATATGGTTATTTGTATAGTTAATAGTATTTTCATATTAAAAATATACAAAATTAATTGTTTTCTTAATATGTGTGCACAAAACTAAAACGACACTTAAAATGAAACGGAAAGAGTATAAGTTTTATATATGAAATTATTTTTACGTGCTTTAATTTATTTTACGTTCTTTTGTCTTGCAATAATAAAGTAATTAAATAACTAAAAGTCAACAACTATTAAATATATAATTAAATTAGCGAACAAATAAATCAAAACAATAATTATTATTTATTTACAATTAATTTATGTTAAAGAAATCGAAAAAATTATTTTATCTATTTTATATGATACATAATTAAATTTAAATGATATTAGTATAGATAAATAATAGTACAGTTTAATATGGTTTAACTACTTAATAAGGTTTCCTTATCTTTTTAACAAAAAATTAAACCATTAATAAAAAATTCAATTTAGAATGTTTATTAGTTTAAGTAATTTATAATCATTTTAAAAATTTCAATATAATTTTCAAAATCAAATACGTAAATTTTCAATATTTTTGAATGTAAATTATATTTTGTTTTGTATGGTATATAGTTTAATTTAAACAATATGATATATATATATATATATATATATCTAATATTTAATCTAATTATATATATATATATATATACAATTGTTATCTAATATTTAATCTAAATATCTATCAAATAAGACTGATGAAAAAATCAAAATCCATTAAATAAGACTTTCTACTCATATAATTTTATAATTATTTCACCCATCTATTTCTTGTTATAATAAATATTTTAAAACACTAATCAAATTTTTTTTAATGTAAACATTTTTAAAATTTATACTCATTAAAAAAAATTGAAATACAACATAAATAAAAATTAAATTTTATTATATGTTAATATGATTATTTAATTTATTTTAATAATAAAAATAAACGAAAAATAATATAGGATACAATTGTTATCTAATATTTATAATTTAAAACTATTAATTTTATATATATATTTAATCACAATAAATAATTTCGTGGCTTTTAATTAATGAAATAATATTTATTGTACATATATAATTTATTTCATGGTTAGTTTAATGAATATTATATTGTATATGTTTAGATGGACTAACCTATTTTTCTAAGAATTTTAAAATCATTGTAGTGATAACACATGTTATATCTCAAATATTGTAATGTTTCTCAAAAAGTATATAAGAAAATTAGTGTGGAATGTGGTGGTGACCTAATGGTTTTCATTACTTTTTATAATTATGAATCCTTAAATGTTTGGTCCAACCTACATTAACATGGGAGAATTTCGAGTTTACCATTTTTATTGTATCACTTTTCATTTTTACCTTCATTAAAATGATATTTTCATAAATACCATTTTCTAAAAGACAATTTTTTTTGAAATAATTATAATCCTAAATTTTATATTCCTAAATCCTACTCCATCCTACCCTCACTCCTCAACTCTAAATCCTAAGTCTTAGATTAATTAAACTAAAGGTTATAAGTGTATTTTTTCCTCTTAAAAATAAATATAAAAGTGATTAAGATAAAAATGAAAAATGATACTCCCTCCATTTTTTTTTATTTGACGTTTTAGAGAAATTTTTTTGTTCTAAATTATTTGACGTTTTCAATTTTCTATGTAAAATTTATTAGTAATTAATGTTAGATGACCAATGATATTATAGCTTATATTTTGTTATTGGTTGAATTGTGGTTAGGTAAATAATTAATGAAGTTTTTGTTTAGAAAATGAAACAAAATTAAATGTTTTTTAATCTATGTGTATGATCCTAAAACGTCAAATATAAAAAAAATGAAAGAAGTAAAAATAAAGTGGTATTTTTAACAATTTTCCCGTTAAAACATCTCAATATCTCGCACCGAAAGTCAAATATATGAAATTAAGAAGATGAACTATGTGAACAACGAATGTTATAAATTTATGAGATTTGGTCAAGAGAAACTCTAGTGAAAATAACTGTTCTTAAATGACTCGCCAAATTGGTAGGCGTGGCCGCGTGGATTTGGAGGACTAAGAAAGATCTGGATAATATAAACTTTTCAGCTTCTCCTAGCTGCAAAGCCCACTATATACAATATGAATCTATATACAATATGAATCTATTTTACATTCGATTTTTTTTCATTTTTTCTTTCTGTTAATATATTTTACAATTATTTTATGTGAATCGGAATAATAGGACATACACAGACACTGTAGACAGTCTTGCATGTTAGCTTTTGAAGCGGGTTTTTGACTAGACGAAACCAGAGGCAGAGACAATGTCAGCTTTCCTCAATAATTGGGTTTTTATGTTAGGGAAAATATGAATAAAGATTTGTAGCTATGAGAATTTAAATAGTTCTGAAGAATGATCAGCATATTCGAAAATCTTTAATTAAATAACATATAAGGATTCAAAAAGACGAAGTAGAAAAATCTTGGGAATTCTGTTTTATCAATATATATACGGAGATTTTTGTTGTTGTCAACATGTGCATGTCTTCGAGTCAATAAGTTTTAGGCTTTGCAGAATGATTGGCTTACGAATGAACAAAAGGACAAAAGAGATTTTGAACTGTCGGAAGCCTATAATGAGCAATGTTAAGTTCGTTACATAACATAGGAGCAATTGGTTAGGCGGTAGCTGTAAAAATTTTATTGTAAAATTTAGTGTATAATTTTTTTTGGTATAGTTGTAACTAACATAGTTGGAGTAATTAAATGAACAAAAAGAAATTTTACATTAATTCTACAATAATATTTTTTTGCTTTAGAAAAGAAGGCTTTTATATCTACTTTTTTTTATTTTTTTATTTTACCTTTAAAAATATTTAAATTATAATTAATAATTTATATGGATGTAGATATAAATTAAAGGTAAAACCTCTAGTTACAACCTAACTAATCACCACCATAGATTTTCATTTTCGAGTCTCCACATCCTTTTTTTCTGCAACTTCTCCACAAGGCCTCGTCTCTAGATCCACGAATCTAAAAGGCCATGTTTCAATCCCTTAAAAGACCCTGTATCTGTTTTGTATTTGTAAGAACAATACTCCCTCCGTTTCAAATTATATGTCGTTGTAGAGAAAAAAATTCGTTTCAAAATAAATGTCGTTTTATAAGTTCAATGCAAAATTTATTAATTTTATATACTTTTCTATTTTTTTATTGGTTAAAATTTATATACTTTCTATTTTTTTATCTAGGAAATATGTAAAATTAAATGTTTTTTTAATCTGTGTGCATGAATCCAAAACGACAAATAAAGTGAAACGGGGATAGTATAAAATAATGAAAATAACCTTAATTGGTATTAAAAGCAGATCACCAACTTTACTTGTGAAATTCAAAGGTGAAGATAAACACAAATGTGTCTATACGTAAGGCAATCATATTGAATGCACAACCGAAACGGTTGAATCCAGAAATCAATGAAGATGCATTAAAATTTGTGGTGACTAGGTGGGAGGAGCTGACCATTGTAACAACATATAGGAAGAAGGAGCCTAAGCCTCTAAGCCATCTTGGACTGAAAAAGTAGAACGAAGTGCGTTTAAAGTATAACACGCAGAAGCTTTATCAAAAAAAGTTGGAGCTTTTGAGGCAAATTAGTTCAAACTGATTCAAGAGAGTATGTAAGCTAAAAGGCGTGTGAAATCATGATAGACTGATTTGAAAGATTTGGTAATGTCAAGAGAATACATCTTTTTTTTTTTTTTTGTCAACAACCCATTGTTACTAGATTAAGTGGTGGTCAGACGAGCCGATTCCCCGAGGGGTACCTCCGTGTGACCTAGTCTGATCTATATGGGAAAATGTAAATCCTTTCTTCCTTGCTTCCTTGGCGAGTGCGTCCGCACGACCATTCCTACAACGGGGAATATGAGACAGACTCACATTCTCAAAGACCTCCAGTGATTTCTGAAGTATCTCGATCTCTGTCGCGAAATTTGGCCAGTCTTCCGGGTTGGTCGCCATGTCTACAAGATCCGAGCAGTCCGTTTCGATCCGTACCGCTGATATCCTCAAGGCTTGCAGGCATGAGACTGCCCAGAGTAGTCCTTCCATCTCTGCATGCAATGCTGATCGGCTTCTGTTACATGCTCGTAGTCCGAAGTGTTCAGCGCCCATGTGATCCTTACAACTCCATCCTAAGCCACTGACACTACCATTATCGATCCATGATGCATCGATTTGGCAGGTTGGGAGTCGGAGAAGCCCAGGGGGTTCTGTCACTGTCTCGAATGGAGGAGGAATCGCATGAACCTCCTCATCTTCCTCGCTCTCGTTTGCCTTCCTCCAACATTCTGCCTCTAAAGACGCATGTTGAAGGGTATCCATCGGGGAGACGACTTTCCCGTTGAAGAGTTTGTCGTTCCTTGCCTTCCAGATGTACCAGCAGATCCATGGAAATGTATCGAATTGTGGTCTCCGAGGAGCCACTTCTTTTCTCTTCCAAAAGAGGAAGTTTATATTTTGATAAATAGATGTACTCGGGAAGTCACCCGAAATGGACGGATAGTCCGATAAAGCCCAAACCTGCAAGGCTGGGGGGCACTCAAAAAGAAGATGGTTGATCGACTCCACTGGGCCAGCACATCTAGGGCAACTCCTATCGGTGCCCAGGTGTCTGTAGGTGAGCCTCTCTGCTGTTGGTACACAGCCCGAAATAGCTTGCCACAAAAAATGTTTCATCTTACTCGGGGCCTCTATCCTCCACACGTGGCCTAGAAGGCCAGTGATACTTGGTTCAAGGACCAAATCCTGAGTAGGTCTCGTCTTGTTCGTCTGGAGCAGGTCGTATCCAGTCTTAACTGAGTATATCCCTGTCTTTGTGTAGTCCCAAACATATCCGTCCAGGGTATCGGAGTGTGACGGTTTAATCCCAAGGATTAGGGGAATATCATCCGGCTGAAAATACTCCCGTAAAAGTTGTATATCCCACTCCTTCGTATCATTCCTAATAAGGGCCTGAACGGGGAGTTGGGGGAGTCTGTACACAATGTGGTCAGCAGGCCTGGGTGGGCGAGCCACTGAATCAGGGACCCAGTGATCACTCCACACCTTCGTATCTCGGCCCGTTCCAATCCTCTTTCGTAGTCCCAAAATAAGTAATGGTTTTGCTGCCATAATACTTCGCCAACCATATGAAGGTGAGTATGTACGTCGATCATCCAAAGGAGAGGTATGCTTGAAGTACCTTCCTTTTAAGACGCGTGCCAGTAAGGAGTTTGGGTAGTGAATCAAGCGCCATAATTGTTTTGCAAGAAGTGCTAAGTTGAAATCATGGAGATGACGGAAACCTAGTCCCCCTAAACTCTTAGGGGTACAGATCTCGTCCCATGCTATCCAATGTAAACCTCTGCTGTTCTGCTTCGAGCTCCACCAAAAGTTTGAAATCGTGCTACTTAGTTTGTCAGTGATGCCTTGTGGAATCAAATAGCTCGACATTGGGTATGTCTGGACTGGTTGGGCCACCGCCTTTATCTGAACTTCTTTTCCCCCCTTAGAGAGTAGTCTCGATGACCAGTTGTTCACTCGCCCATTCATCCTGTCTAAACCATCTAACATTATGGAAATAGCTTTCCATAGTAGGCATGGTCGGACCTGAGTCCATGGGCATGAAAACATTTGAATGGATCCCCATCATATATAAAAGTCCTTAGTGGTTTCTAATTCTTTTCTTGTACATTAACCTATAAAAATACTGTTTTAACATAATATAAATATTACAAAATATTTTAATAATTTATAATTTATTTAAGCTATTTGTAAAAAAAAAATATTTTTAAAGGTAAATAACATTTTTTTTGATTCATTGCTTAGACTAATTTTGGATGGGGCTCTATATTATCATACCCAACCTCCACAGTGGGTGAATGTAAGATTATCTCCAATCAATCTTTATTTCTTTCCTTTATAATAGAAAAACTCTATAATAAAAATGCGTTTTTTTTTTCTTTTTAATGTGTTCTTTTATATTATCCCCGTTTTATTTTAGTTGTCATTCGAAGTTTTTACACACAGATTAAGAAAACATTTAATTTTGTACATTTCCAAAATAAAAACATCATTACCTATAAACTTAACCACATTTCAACCAATAAAAAATAGAATACTATATAAAATTAATAAACTTTGCACTGAAATCATAAAACGAGATTTATTTTGAAACAAAAATTTTACTCTACACCGATATCTAAATTGAAACGGAAGTAGTAATAAAAGAATGTTTTTTTTTTCTATTATAGTATTCATCTATGGAAGATGAACAGATTAGAGAAATCTCATCTCAGTTTTAAAGTTTCTCTATTATAGATAAAAAAGAGAGATAAGTTAGAAATGCTCTAATGCAGGTAAAACAATCAGTCGTATTGCAGGTAGAAAAATCAATCTTAGATCCATGTATAAGGGAAAAAGTTGACGTGTTGGAATTATCCATGGTGATGTTTATTATGATCAAATATCTTTGATGATGATGTAGTAGTCAGCAAAAAGAATTTTAGATAAAAACTTCTTAATAATATTAGCAGGTAAGCCTACTTCAACAAAAGTCGAAACAAAAAAGAAAACAAAACAAGTCTTAGTTTCAATCTTCAGAAGTAAAATCTCGTTTACAATAACACAAGCACAAATAGCAGAATTTTCTGCAAACCTTTTGAAGAAACAAATTTGAGGGTTTTTTTAAACAATTAATCAAAAAAAAAAAAAAATTGAGGGTATACAAAATACCCAAAATTACTGCATTCTCATTATGGGAACTAGCGTGCCTTGGGGATCACCTCAGTGGCAAAGTTCATGCTCACTTCAATAGAGCCCATTGAACCCATGTCTACACTCCCTCCTTTCCTTGAATTCTCATATGCAAGACAATCTTTTAGGTCATTTACCACTCGAGACATGTTTGGTCTTCTTGCAGAGGAAGGATTAACACAAGACATTGCTAATTCAAGAGCCTTCCAGACAGAACTGCTGTCATACCCTTGCTGGAGGTTTGGATCGATAATATTCCTAATATCTCCTTTTTGAAGCATAAGCCCGATCCATTCCACTATGTGAGTTTTTTCACGGGTATGCTGGATTATAGGACGGTTTGATATGATCTCTAGTAGTACAATTCCAAAACTGTAGACATCACTCTTCTCAGTCAACCAATTGGTCTGATAATACCTATGAAACAAGACATGAATTCATATTCATCAAAATTAACCACTTAAGGATGTAGATTTGTAGAGTAAGATATGGAATGTCCTATTACTCACTCAGGATCAAGATATCCAGGAGTTCCAGCAACAACGGTAGACACATATGTCTCATTTGCGGTTGGAAAAGATCTTGAAAGTCCGAAATCAGCGAGCTTGGCTTGGAAATGTTCGTCCAATAAAATGTTTGAACTTTTGACATCTCTGTGAATCATTGCCGGTTTGCATCCTGTGTGTAAATACTCTAGTCCTACATAATGAATTGATTGATGTTAATATTTCTTCCAAAATAAGGATGATTTGAATACACTAAAGGTATTACAAGACCAATTGTTAATGTGCTAATTCATAACTTGAGCGAGAGATAAATAAAATAAAATTAAATATAGTTTATACTGAACCTTGTGCAGCATCCACAGTTATTATTAGTCTAGTTTTCCAGTTCATGACAGAGCCACCCCATTTCCCTGTATTAATCAAACATTTATGTCATGTTTTCGAAGGCATTTCAACAAATGAAAAGGAAAACTCGTACTCAAATTTGTGTTAATTTAAAGATAAGATTACTCCATCTGTTTCATAATGATAGATTTTTTAGTGTTTTCACACATATTAAAAAAATGTATTAAATCAGTATAATAAATGTATAGTTTTCAATTTTTAATATTTTTTAACCAATAATAATTCAATAAAGTCAATTAATTTTTTGAGCTTTACAATATGTTCATAGAAAACATAAAAAAAATTATCTTTATGAAACAATTTTTTTAAAAGAAAATTTATCTTAATGGAACAGAGAGAGTAGTTGTTAAAATTGCACATAAATAATGCTAGTTTCAAATTGTTTACCTGACAAATGTTGTTTCAGGTCCCCATTAGGCATGTATTCATATATGAGACCTAAATGCTCTCCTTCATCACAATATCCAACAAGGTTTACCAAATTTATATGGTGAACTCTCAGAAGAAGTTCCACCTAATTTGCCAACCATCCATCAGCATGTTAACTGTCTCAAGAAAAAAAAAGATGCATATGCATTTGTTTAATAATGAGGCAGTTACCTCTGCTTTGAATTGCTTGTAGCCTTGAGCGGATGACTGAGAGAGCAATTTAATAGCTACTTGTTCGGTTTCATTTAGAAGACCATGATAAACGACTCCAAACCCTCCTTCTCCAAGAACCCTTTGGAAGTTATTTGTCATCGACGTAATCTCAGAATAAGTAAACTTTCTGTTTTTAGTTAGGAATGATGGTTCTGAGTCATAAGGCTCTTCACCATCCTGTACCGGCACACTTTGTGTAGGTTGTTTATCTGCATGATTTAAATTTCAATACCTCAACTTAAATCCTTAGATCTTATAGTTCTTTTGAATATTAAACGCAGGAAACTGACCCGAAGACACCTTTTTCTTCCGGAGTACAAAAATGAGAAGCAAGATGACTATGATAGCAATCACAGAACCTGCTGATGCCACCACAACTGGTACTAGGAATTTACTTTTTTCTTTCTTAATGCATGAACTAATTCTGCAAAGCTCAGGATTCCCATCCAATCTACAAAAAAAAGCGTAAATGAAGTTACCACTTGCTCAAAATTGATGTATTAAGTGATCAACAGGATATTAATTTGATAAAAAAATCTTACTTTAACACAAGTCCTTTCTTTTTTCTATCAAGAAGTGCTTGAGGAACTGAACCACTTAATTTATTTTTGCTTAAATTTCTGTTAGGCCAATAAAAATGAATGACATTTATTAAGAACATGTAATGAAAAACTCAATGTTTCTTGTTTCTGCACAACTTACATCACCAACAGTGTTTTCATCTTCGCAAGATATTTAGGCACTTCTCCCGTCAATGTATTATTTGATAAGTCCCTGGAAATTAGTTCGGGCATTATAATTAACTCTATAGTTGTTATGCCAAGAGTGGAGATACTCACAGTTCTTCAAGTTGTGTCATATTCTGTATACTTTGTGCTATACTCCCGGCCAATCCTTGTGATGACAAGTTCCTAATAATAGGATAATAAGTTCATTTAAGATGTCATATATTCAAATACACAAGTTTCAAATAAGAGAGTGTGTTTTAAGTTTAACTTACAAGGACGTTATTCTTGGTGGACTGGACATTTCTTTGTATTTGCATTCTAGATGTTCCCACGTAACGTCTTGAGGAACACATGGATCGCCTTGCCAACTGATTTTATCCAGCCTGTAAGTGTCTTTGATTTTTTTGATTGCGGTAACTGACATGGTAATTGGATGTGTAAGAATTAATCCCGAATATTTAAGATCATGTATTAAACAAGTTGCGTGAGATACCATCACTTGGGTTTGTTTCGGCAAATGGAAACTCAATGACAATGAAACCCTCAATGGAGTTGATCAGAGGTGGAAGAGTTGATTTCTTAGTTTTTACTAGCCGCAATGTGCATTGCCCTCCAGGACATTGTACCGGTGGAAGAGCTATCGTACGTTGCTCTAACTTGGTTGGACTAAAAGCTGAATAATTAGAGTTTTCGTTGAAATAAATGTCGAATTCCCTGGTTTCGTTGGCTCGTAAGACTTGTATTTCCGCAAAGTGAAGGTACAAGTAAACAACAGCCGTAGGGGGTGCGGTGAACCAAACTTCTATTGGCAAACTGTCATTCAAAGGGGTTGCCGCTGTCACCAGTGCAAGTTCTGGTGTTTCGTAGATTCCTGGATTACCTATGCTGAGGGTTGTGTTTATGATTCCCAGTCCATCTTTTGTGTAGGGAAACCAAATACGGTCACGGATATCATGAGGATATCTGCAAAAGTATTCGGTTATTGTAAGCAAATGGATCAAGATTCTTTGCAGACATGTCTTGTTTAAGGTTCTAAATCACTAATTGGGTCTTATTTGCTAACTATGTACTTTCTTTTCTAGCAAGAGCTAATAAACTGGACAAGTTATGGTCCCATCCGGGGAACATTACAAGTTTTCTCATTATAAGTCTAGTGTAAGCAACATCACATTCCAACAATAACTACAACCAACGATAATATTACCGAAGAACCATATGTCATTTAAGTTCTCATAGGGCCCTTCCCTTCAAACTGAGGAGGAGGAATTGATCAAGTTTGGGTCATAAAATCATACCAATGTGGATGATATCAATTTAATTCAAGTGGGTAGCATGTGTTCGTACTCATAATGTTAAGTTTCATATATTTCCAGTTCAAACCCAATTTGACATGAGTCCATTACATATCACTCAAGATCTTGATTTGTTTAGGCTTTTAGCAGTTTTAAACATTTGTTCTTAGCAAAAAAAAATGTTGTTATGTCATTATCAAGTCAAAATTTGTACATCTATTATATATGAGAAAAGAATCTCATTGGGTGGCAAATAGGCTAGAAAGTTCGTGAAGAACTTTTAGAAGTTTGATATTGGTTGAAAGGCTCTCCCTGATTCTAAAATTTGGATATAATATAAGAGTTGATTACTCTTAAAGCCATTTTTTTGACATTTCTTTACATTTCAAGTCACTTCGTGAGACACTTTGTTATGGACCAGCATTAGATTGTGGATAATTTTACCCTTGATGGAAAGACAATTATTTGTGTTTCAGAAAAGGGGAACTAGTTATGTTTCAACCAAGTTTCTTTTTGTTTAGTTATGTTTCAACAAAGTTTCTTTTTGTTTAGTTATGTTTCAATTTTGTTTGTTTTTCCTGCACTTTTTTTTTGGTATATAAAATATAGTGTCTTGTCTTAACCATTACATTTTGAAGCTCTTTGTTAAATCCTAAGGTTGAGATTAAAACTTTATTAGTTGGTGAGATAAACAAAGACCTTGAGTTTAATGATGTGTTATGGGTGGGGGAACAATGCATACGGACAAAAATTTCTATGGATAGAAACTTCTTTGAAGAGCAAAGTGTATTGTAGGTTAAAATTGATTAGATTGAAGCTTTAACTTCACTTCACATCAAATAACTCGTTTGGAGTAGTCGTACTTGTGAGTACGGGTTCGTAGACGGGTCATACATGGATATTTGTTGTGTGGACGGATGATGTGTGGACAAGTGATGTATGGATAAACTAGCGATGTGTGGATAGGTGATGTGAGGATGGTGTATATGTGAGTTTGTGGTGTATGAAACGGTGGTACGTGGATGGATGTTGCGTGGACGGGTGAAATTGCAAAATGGGAGTTTTGTCCACTCTTATTGTCAATTGGCTCACCGTAATGTTCAACAACGTATTTTCTTGGAATGGGAGAGGGGATTGAATATGTTTTTGTTTTAGTAATATGTTTTTGAGAACAAGATGTTGTGGACAACATCCAATGAACAAAAAAATGTGGATGTGGACAAGTGAAACCTCGTAAAGGTAGCTTTGCAAGATTTTTAAAATTTGATAGCTTATGATAATGACTTAAAGCTAAACCTTATTGTGGTGTATGAGTTAATGCAACATTGTGGTGTATGGGTTAATGCAACAACCTCCAAACTTTCAACAACTCATGAAGACATTTAAGACTAACGAATTCTATTATGTCAGATCTCTTTTATGATACCATAGGATCTGAGTTGTTTAGGTGATCTAGTTGAAACTTGAAAACAAGAAGACAATATCACTATAACAAATCCATAGCTTTAAATAAACAAAGCACTGACAATTAAACGCCATATTCATAAACCAAAATTTCAAAAATATGTGAACACAAAGCTAAACGTGAAGGAAGAAGATGCAATTAAAACAGTACCAGAAACGATGTTAAAACAGTTTCGGTTGAACTTGGTGAAGTCGCAGACTCGTCCGATACGGGATTCAGAAAGTTTGGATCGTCGGCGCAAGGAGCCTCAGTCCAAAGTCGTGACGCAAGCGCGACTCTCCTCCGTCTGCTGTGCTCATCTCTTCCCAGATGGCGACACCCTAACTATGTGTGCTGCTATCTGAATATACACAGTCGCACAAAGATCTCTAGGATGAAATCTAGCTGAGCTCTACGATTAGATCCATGGACAATCAAAAGCAGATCTGAAAAGAAAATCGCAACCACTGCCACAACCAACCTATCCTCACGACCTCTGCCTCAAAGCCTCATCTTTGACACCAGATTTATGGTTGGTCAAGAAGGGATTCTTCCCAGAACCATTAAGAATAAGATCCAGGGACATCAATATGTCGACACACGAGTCGAAGAGCAAGAAGGGTCAAAAAAGAGAAAGAAGAACAAAAAGAAGGGTCTGGCATCGGCGTTCCGACTCGTACACTGCTATTACTCCAGTTTCATGGAAATCAATTTTCATGAAGTCACTTTTAAGATATTTCTGATTGAGAGATGATAAACTTTTTTTGTGAAACTAAAACAAATTGGCAAGTGTTTATTTTCTAAAGAGGAAAGAGTTTAGTTCTCGTTCACACGATTCTATCTAAATAGGGATATTAAAGTCTTTCTCTCTTTAGAAAGTTACTCTCAAATAAGATGTGGTTATGAATGAAATTGAAAAGTAGAAAAGTGCCTACATATGTAATTTTTTCATAATATAACCATCTAAGTTAGGTTTTATTTGATGGGTATCTACATTTGTTTTCTCTCCTCTCTTTTCTCTCTCTACTATACTTCACATAGAGGAGATGAGACTAAATTTCGTTTTTTTTTTGGTTTTGATCTTCCAACTTCTTCTTTTGTTATGTTTTAATATTAGAAGTCGGATTTATATATTTTTGTTTTCGATTGAGGATCAATCTCTCTTTCTGGTTCTTTTCTTATTGATCTTCAATTGATTTTTTGTTGTGTTCAACCCAAATCAAAGCTGATCTACATGTGTTTTATTCTCTTTGCTTTTGGGTTGATGAATAAAGTTCTGATATTTGATCTAATTTATAGAGTTCCGATCTAGTTGATCTTAGTGGGGCGTTTCAAAATTCTTTGTGTTAGTAATATCAGAGAAGGGAGCTACGCTTCTCAAGTGATTAGAAGTTGGAGAAGTTCAACCGAAGAAAGGCGAAATTAGTTGGGTTGCTTGTACGAGAGAAGGAACGTTGTTCTGGTGAAGAGGCTTATGTAGATCGTCGTTTGTTAGCGGTGTTGTGCGCCAAGCTTCATAACTCACGGCAGTGCATGAGAAACAATGTCTTCACGCTCAGAGTATCATTCATCAGAGGATTGAGACGCGTTTCTACGATCCTTAGCTTTTGGACGCATGGAATGGTTGTGGCACTCAAGTGGCGGTTTAGGTCAATAAATTGGACCTAATTTGGGGTTTTTAAATTTATGTTGAGTTCGTATTAGTTGGGAACAAAACAGTTTGTTCTCTTTTAACTTGCCCCCCTGGGGTTTTTTTAATAAAAATATGGTTGACAAAAAAAGTTAGCTTTTATTCGGTGGTGGTTTAAGGTCATCTCAGAGTCTCAAGAGACTATTCAAAAGTTATGCAAAGTTTCATGAAGAAAAATCTACCTAGCAAAAGATGAATGTGCATACATTGTACCAAATAAAGTCCAGACTGACTGGCCTACTCCCAAAGTACTACCACAAACTCCCAAAGTTTCAATTCTAACAATAAAGTATCAATTCCGATAGAGATGAATGTGCATACATTGTACCAAGTATTACTAAACTCATATATATAATAAATATAATAACTAATATTTTTTTATAATTTTCTTAATATGATTTATTGTTAGAAATGAAACTTGTACGGAACTATCCAAAAAGTACCTGTGACAAAAGGGGCATGTGCGTCGTCTAGTAACCCAAAAAAATATTAAATAATAATTTAAAAATTTGTAAACATTGTTACCTTTCTATTTCTGTTATATTGTTTATATTTGAATATATTTAATTTATTGATGGTGTATGAGTTATTATCATTTTTTATAACCAAAATATAAATCAACATTCATTTTTATGATAATGAATATGATAATGACAAATACGAAAATTTCAAATATCAGTTCTTAAATAATATCTAGAAATTGACCAAATCAAAGATTCCATTTGAGGAATAATAACCTAAGAGACTGAAGTAAAAGTAACAAAAAAAATGTTATGCAGCATTTCAATACGCCCATTATGTTTCAAGAAAAAAAAAGGGTCAGAAGATTTTGGGTACCTTATCTCACGATCTGATTCGCTGAAAAACCACCGGAAATCGTTGCTGAGCGCACCAGAACCAGGATCATACGTATCATCTCTATACGGTCGTATTTCTATGGTTGATATAAGTGGCAATGTTGTTCCTGTCTTGACGAGACAGATTTCCAAAGAACTTGATCGGGGAATGTAGATGATATCAACAACTTCAACGTCTTTTCTCCCTTCCAAATCTATTGTCTTCCACTTATTAGCACCAATATAAAGATCGAAGTTTGGGTAAGTATTTTGACCATCGTAGTTTCCATATAAGAACGTGGCTCCAATGATATAAGTTTTATCAGGCGTGACACTCAGAGTGTAACAATTCCGCAGTCCTTCTGGAAAGTATCTCATAACCCAATAGGGTTTTATGTGTCCTTTTTCGTAAGCTTTATCGACTCTGCCACTCCTTCCCGTCTGGATGAGGGTCGAATCGGATGTGAATACCAATCCACTATCCGGATCAGTATAAGGAGATTCATCAACGGACATGCCACAATCCAAGCTGATGAATCCTGTTCAATCATAGAGGAGAGAAAAAGATAAAATACAAAAAAAAATATGTTGATAAATGTGAAAACTCAAATTACCGTCTTGGTTATCTGGTTGAACAAGGTGTACAATGGAGAAGATCTCAATCATAGCCAGTGTGAAAAGAAGACTTTTCATTTTTGTTCAATTTTTAGTTTCTTTGGAAATAAAGAACACTTCTTCCTAAAAAAAGCAATCCCTCTTATAGGCGTTAGTGCACTAGCTATATTAGAAAAATAAACGAATTTTTTTTTGAGAATTGGCATAAAAATAAACGAAGTTTGTAACAATGTAATAATAGTCGCATAGGAAAAGTAACATTTTTACACAACTTGACGTTATAAACCTTTTCTCCGAGTGGACTTTAAAGTTTAAACCAGTTATACTATTTGTGTGGGTTCTAATTTTGTTATATTAATGAATAAAATAGTATGAATATAAGATTATGTATTTGATACTATAATACTGTTTACAATAATCATTAATAATTGTTGGTGGATTTTTGAGGGTTACGGACGTGCTTACAACCTCACTGAATTTTCTTGCATACTATATGTTAAAGATATTTAATTTAGAAACAAATCATTTTGTCTAAAGTAGAATGCATCTGTTTTCCAAAATTTAGATCACTTTTTCTCCTTCTTCCAAGATGAATAGAAAAATTTCTAAATAAGAGAAAATCTTATTTCAAGATATGGAAAAATTTAATCGACCATAACTATCTACATAAAAATTTAATCGACCAAAACTCTGAACTTCTAAATTCAATCGACCATAACTATCTACAAATTCAACTATTCATTTTCGACTTATAGGCATGCAGTAAGAACTACGGTTTATACACCGTTATGATGTATCCCTTCTCCAAAGAAAAAAAAAACACCACATTTGATATGTTTTCCGTGCTTTGATTTCTATATCATTAATATCACGGATAACTCTATTTTACTGTAACAGTTTGATGTTAGAAGGAGGAAATAACGAGGAGTATATGATGATAATTGGAATTGAGCATAAGCAACCCTTGGCCACCAAAGCCGATATTGACTTGCGAGCCTAGGTCGAAGCTTTAGTCACCAAAATAAATTTTACAAGAGAAAATAACAATACCCACAAGTGACCTTGGAGTCGTCTGGGAAGTCTAGACCTTGAAGAAAAGAATAGAAGGATACTCCAAGCAATTAGACAAAAGCGTACAAAGTCTATTACAACTTGAAGCTGAAAACTTGATTTTCTAGGAAGAAAACTCAGCCCTCAACATTACGAGAAGGAAACGCCACAAATTTCAAACTCGTACCATGCAACCCGGCCTAGACACTCTCGAAGGAGGAGAGACCTTGAAACCGCGTACTTCTAAAAAAACGGAGAGCCAATAGAAGGAGCTACCATTCCCAACACAAACCGTGTTAACCTACACATAAATGCTGACAACTCAGATACGGACAAAACACGAGCCAGTAAATAGTCGTGGGCAAAAAATCGGCAAAACTCCTATTTGAAAGAGGTCTTTCTCAAAAAATTGAAACAGTTTGAGCACTAATCAAGAGACTCCATTGTGTCGCTCCCCCCAACTAGGAGGAGCGCTCTGGACTCTTATGTTAATATCCCGTTCTTATACGAGATCGCCCTAATTGAGATGCTGAGAAAATTATCCTTCCCAAGCATGAGGATGTATGAGGGGAGCATTGATCTTGACAACCACGTGGCCTAGTTCAAGCAAAGGATGCTTACTACATCAATCAAGAAGGAGCTCTGGGAGGCTACTATATACAGGGCCTTCAGATCAGTTCTTGCTGGATCCGCCCTGTAATGGTACATCAATTTACATCAATTTACTCTTTTGCAGTTTTGACCGACCCAATTCATAGAAAAATTGGCGAGCAGAAGGAACCTAGAAAAAACAGCTGACGATCTATATGAGATCCTTCAACATAAATCTAAACCCCTGCACAAATATAGCATGCTTCAACCAGAAAAATGTATTCATCCCTGGATGTAACACCTCGACAGCCATCTCCACCTTAAAGAGAGGTATGCTGCCTGAAGGTGATTTGTATAACCATGGAAGACATCATGTCCCAAGAATGGACACAAGTAAAATGGGAGGAGGATTCAACATCTCAAATCAAGCTCTCTCAAAAGTAGGAATCTCGATTCATAAGAAACGAGAAAAGCACTAAAGACGATAAAGCCTATCATAAGCCAGGCAAAGAAGCAGGAGAAAAAAAAACCATGGGAGATATCATCAACAATCCATAGACAAAGCCGAAGGAATGACAACATCAACATGGAGACAAAATTCCAATCTTTCTCTCTCCAAACAGCAACTAGTCAACGTTCTGAGGCAGATGGGCTCCCAAGTCAAGTGACCACATAAAATGAAAGCACCAGAGATATTCTAGAATACAAATAGATGGTGAAAGTTGCAGAATGACAACTAAGATAAAAAAATTACATCTCACTAAAGGTGTAAGTCAACAAACTCCTAAAGAAAGGATACCTCTAGTATTCCTCTCCGACGCAGCAAACCAATTGCTTAATAACATGTTGTGCCACCACATCATGATATGGTAATAAACATGATATCCGGTGGCTCCAAAGTCAGTGGCATCACGCATGTAGCTGCTCAGAAAAAAACCAAACCTGCTAGAAATGGTTGGGACAACCGGGAAGCCAAGCATACTACCTTGGGAATCAACAAAATAAGCTTCAAATCATAAGACCATGAGAAAGATCTTGCTCCACACCATGAAACCCTAGTTGTGTCACTCATGGTGGTGAACTGTTTGATGACTATTGGTGGATTTCATGGATGCCTATAACGATACATTACTGGAAAACACCTTGACCCCAAAAGTTGCACCTTTCGTAGGCTTCGACGTCGAGGTGAAGCAGACAATAAGCAAAGTAATGCTCCACGTCTACATAGAAAGAGTAAACATGTCCACCAAAGTTTTGGTAATAGACTGCACCTCATCCTAAAATGTGATCATGGGATGCTCCTGGATCCACGACATTGGAGCGGTGCCTTCCACCCTTCATCAAGTCGTCAAATTTCTTACTCCATGGGGAATCAAAGAAATAAATGAGATTAGGAGAACTCTCGCTCCTGCTATCAAGTAACCTTGAAAGGAAATATTGCAGTCTTATAGCAATTACAACAAAAGCCTCTGGCTTCATACACAGAGGAACCATAGGTTGACGAACTCAACGACGCACCCTTGGTGGAAGGAGATCCTAGCAGGAATCTCAAGATAGGGTCTAAGCTACCAATTTCTCTAAGGAAAAGGTTAATAGATTTCTTCGAATAAAACTCCGACTATTTTGCGTGGTCCAATATGGAATTCTCGGCATAGAACCAGAAATCATTATGCGTAAGCTGGAAATCAACACCAACCAATAACGCATAAAAGCCACAAATTCGCTTTAGAACGGGACCTACTAACATGATGTGTGCAGAATATATAGGCCCGATTTTAAACATGAATTTAAAAGATAAGGGACAAACAATTGAAGATATTTAATCCATGCCTAAAGAAGGATGATGACCTTCTTCTCTTGCTAACCATCTTTCGGTCTCCGGGTTGTATTTTCCTCTTGCCATCGGGTCAAATAGGAAAAATTCTAGATAAAAAAAGGATATTTCTATATTTTAGGATATATAAAGATTTAACCTAAATTTTGACCATAACTACCTATAAAAGGAAATCCTAAACCCCTCGTCAACTATTCACTTTCGACTTATATACAGGTAGCTAGAATTATGGTTTATACGCCATTACATTATACTCCTGCTCTAAAAATCAATAAACATGAACTTTTATTTCTTTTTCTTGATTTATTTACTGTTTTCGTAATAACATGAAGAATCCTTCGTTGTTTTATCCTAAAACTATCTATGTTTCCGCTTCTCATTATATGTTTTTGTTTTGGGTTGCAGGAACCCCGCATTTGATTACTAACTGAGGAAATTTTACATTACAGACACGTCTTTGATTCTGGACATTTACTTGGTCATATACTCAAACTGATGATGCTTTAATAAAAAGGGGCAACTTGACTTTGTTCTACTTAAAAATCAACTAGTAGGTGTTAATATTGTTTACACAACATGAATATATTTATCATTACACCTCTAGAGATTTTGTGGAAGCTAAAGAAGAATGTTTCACCACTAAAGTTGTAGGACTTTCTTCCACGATTGTACTTTGTTAGATCGCTTGTGTTGAAATGACCTTGACCATGTCCACTTTGTTAGGACGGCCACTGTGGACTACAACGGGCCTTGACCATGTCCACATTTTGTTATTTTTTATAAGAGACGGGTTTTGTATCCTCATCAAAGTTCTTCATAAATTCAAATCTTTTAATAAATAAAAATCGGTAAAAAATATAAAGTGGATAAGAAAAATGAAATCGACAAAGAAAAATGAAATCGACAAAGAAAAAGAAAAATGGAAAAAAAAATCTTAAAGTGAAAAAGAAAAACCTTGAATTAAAGAAAAGAAAACCACAACTCCAAACTCATATAAATAAAGAGGCTCCTCGAACCTAAATCATTATTCAAAATCAACATGAAAGGAGCATGAATTAGAGTTTATAGCTTTTAACTTGTCTTTAGCTATTTCATAACGGGTTTTGCCAATTTCTATAACTATTATTTATAATCAATCGAAATGTCTATACTATCAAAACAAAATCAATATCTATCTACTTGCAGTAGTCTATTTTGGACCATTACATTTATTTTATTTCCTATTTATTCTCCTATAACTAACTTAATTATTATTAAATAAATATTATATCTAACCAATAACTAATTTTTATTTTTTGTTTACTAAATTAATACTGATTTTCTAATTGTTTTGAAAGAAACATTATTTGAAAAATCTTCAAAATTTTTAAATTAATTAAAAAGTGATTTGATCAATACACTCTTTTGCAGTTCTGACCACCCAATTCATATAAAAATTGGCGAGCAGAAGGAACCTAGAAAAGACAGTTGACGATCTATATGAGATCCTTCAACATAAATCTAAACCCCTGCACAAATATAGCACGCTTCAACCAGAAAAATGTATTCATCCCTGGATGTAACACCTCGACAGCCATCTCCACCTTAAAGAGAGGTATGCTGCCTGAAGGTGATTTGTATAACCATGAAAGACATTATTTCCCAAGAAAGGATACAAGAAAATGGGAGGAGGATTCAACATCCCAAATCAAGCTCTCTCAAAAGTAGGAATCTTGATTCATAAGAAACGAGAAAAACACTAAAGATGATAAAGCCTATCATAAGCAAGGCAAAGAAGCATGAGAAAAGAACCATGGGAGATATCATCAGCAATCCATAGACAAAGCCGAAGGAATGACAATATCAACATGGACACAAAATTCCAATCTTTCTATCTCCAAATAGCAACTAGTCAACGTTCTGAGAGAGATGGGCTCCCAAGTCAAGTGACCACATAAAATGAAAACACCAGAAACGTTCTAGAATACAAATAGATGGTGAAAGTTGCACAATGACCACTAAGATAAAAAAGTTACATCTCACTAAAGGTGTAAATCAACAAACTACTAAAGAAAGGATACCTCTAGGATTCCTCTTCGACGTAGCAAACCAATTGCTTAATAACATGATGTGCCACCACATCATGATATGGTAATAAACATGATATGTGGTGGCTCCAAAGTCAGTGGAATCACGCATGTAGCTGCTCAGAAGAAAACCAAACCTGCTAGAAATGGTTGGGACAACCGGGAAGCCAAGCATACTACCTTGGGAATCGACGAAATAAGCTTCAAATCATAAGACCATGAGAAAGATCTTGCTCCACACCATGAAACCCTAGTTGTGTCACTCATGGTGGTGAACCGTTTGATGACTATTGGTGGATTTCATGGATGCCTATAACGATACATGACTGGAAAACACCTTGACCCAAAAAGTTACACCTTTCGTAGGCTTCAACATTGATGTGAAGCAGACAATATGCAAAGTAATGCTCCATGTCTACATAGAAAGAGTAAACATGTCTACCAAAGTTTTGGTAATAGACTGCACCTCATCCTAAAACATGATCATGGACGCTCATGGATCCACAACATTGGAGCGGTGCCTTCCACCCTTCATCAAGTCGTCAAATTTCTTACTCCATGGGAAATCAAAGAAATAAATGAGACCAGGAGAATTCTCGCTCCTGCTATCAAGTAACCTTGAAAGGAAATATTGCAGTCTTATAGAAATTACAACAAAAGCCTCTGGCTTCACACATAGAGGAACCATAGATTGACGAACTCAACGACGTACCCTTGGTGGAAGGTGATCCTAGCAGGCACCTCAAGATAGGGTCTAAGCTACCAACTGCTCTAATGACAAGGTTAATAGATTTCTTCCAATAAAACTCTGACTATTATGCATGGTCTAAATGTGGAATTCTCGGCATAGAACCGGAAATCTTTATGCATAAGCTGGAATCAACACCAACCAATAACGCATAAAAGCCACAAATTCGCTCTAGAACGGGACCTACTAACATGATGTGTGCAGAATATATCGGCCCGATTTTAAACATGAATTAAAAGACAAGGGACAAACAATTGAAGATATTTAATCCATGCCTAAAGAAGGATGATGACCTTCTTCTCTTGCTAACCATCTTTCGGTCTCCGGGTTGTGTTTTCCTCCTGCCATCGAGTCAAAAAGGAAAACTTCTAGATAAAAAAAGGATATTTCCATATTTTAGGATATATAAGGATTTAACCTAAATTTTGACAATAACTACCTATAAAAGGAAATCCTAGACCCTTGAAGAAAGGAACCGTCAACTATTCACTTTGGACTTATATACAGGTAGCTAGAATTATGGTTTATACGCCATTACATTATATTCGTGCTCTAAAAATTTATAAACATGACCTTTTATTTCTTTTTTTCTTGCTTTATTTACTGTTTCCGTAATAACACGAATAATCCTTCGTTATTTTATCCTAAAACTATCTATGTTTCCGCTTCTCATTATATGTTTTTGTTTTGGGTTGCAGGAACCCCGCATTTGATTACTAACTGAGGAAATTTCACATTATAGGCACGTCTTTGATTCTGGACATTTACTTGGTCATATACTCAAATTGATAATGCTCAACTAGTAGGTGTTCATATTGTTTACACAACATGAATATATTTATCATTACACCTCTGGAGACTTTGTGGAAGCTAAAGAAGAATGTTTCACCACTAAAGTTGTAGGACTTTCTCCCACGATTGTACTTTGTTAGATCTCTTGTGTTGAAACGACCTTGACCATGTCCACTTTGTTAGGACGGCCATTGTGGACTACAAAGGGCCTTGACCATGTCCACTTTTTGTTATTTATTAAGAGACGGGTTTTGTATCCTCATCAAAGTTCTTCATAAATTCAAATCTTTTAATAAATAAAAATCGGTAAAAAATATAAAGTGGAGAAGAAAAATGAAATCGACAAAGAAAAAGAAAAATGGAAAAAAAAATCTTAAAGTGAAAAAGAAAAACCTTGAATTAAAGAAAAGAAAACATCAACTCCAAACTCATATAAATAAAGAGGCTCCTTGAACCTAAATCATTATTCAAAATCAACATGAAAGGAGCATGAATTAGAGTTTATAACTTTTAACTTGTCTTTAGCTATTTCATAACGGTTTTTGCCAATTTCTATAACTATTATTTGTAATAAATTGAGATATCATCAATACTATTAAAACGGAATCAATATCTATCTACTTGCAAGTAATGTATGTTAGACCATTACAGTTATTTTATTTCCTATTTATTCTCCAATAACTAATTTAGTTATTATTAAATAAATATTATATTTAACTAATAATTTTAATATTTTCAAAATAAGATATCTAAAATATTTTTAAGTATTTTTCTTAAGATTAAATTTTAATAATAATTTTTAATATTTTATTTAAAATATAAATATATATTTTTAATATTTACTTTTAAATAATAGAAGTCATAATTAATATTAACTATAATCAAAATGAACACTAGTTCATTTTTTAATAAGAAATAAAATTTCTACAATATTTAAATACACATAGTTTATATTAATAATTAAATTACTACACCAAGTAAAAAATATAAAGTAACTTAATCCATTTATTAACTATTATAAATTAAAAATAACAAAACAAAATATATTCATGAATTTTACAACACACTTCAAGTTATTAGAATAATATTAAAATACGATATATAAACTAATAAATAATTTCATAAATTAATATACATATTTAAATTAAAATATTAAAAATAATTTAATATATTTACAAAATTCGAGACGAGTAGAATAACTTAGTTAACTTGTATAATAATGTTGACAAAAATATATAATAATAAAATATTTTTTACGAATATAAAAAGTTTAAAAAAATACTATAATTTAAAGTTTTAAAATATAAATAAAACTAATACGAGGCAAGTTATATAAATTAATTATCTTGTTTTCGTAAAATTATATTCATGTAAATTTTAATTTTATTATTTTAATTTTTTTTAAAAAAGTTTTTTAGAAAAAAGATATATATGTATGAGATTTCTAAATTTCAGTAAATAAGTTTTTGAATAAAAACTCATCTCACGCTTTAAAGTGCGGATTAAAATCTAATAATAATGATTATTATTACATGTATAATAAAAATATATAACAAGATAAAAATTAATAAATATTAAAATATCTAATATGAATAATAAACTAAATTGAAAATAAACCAAAAACAAAACATTGAAATTTTTTAATAACATGTGAAAAATAAAAGTAAACTAAATAAATAAATAAATAAATAAATAAATAAATATATTCATTTGAAACTTAAATCACTAAATTGTAATAACCATATACGAATTATAATAACTCTGTACATTATTTGGTTATAAATAAATTTTATATTTATTTTCTCAATAACCAATATCTACTAATAGTATATTGTAAATATAATCGATACTATTTTATTTTATGAATATAAAATAAATTCAGTGTTTTCCTCTTCCTTTTCCTTCATTTCCCTCTTTCACTCTTCGTCGACCTCCTCTCCCCGTCCTCCCTCCTATTTGTCTCCCCCCACTCCCTCCTTCTCCTCATTTCCCTTCCCCTTTCCTCTTCTCACCTCTCTCTCTTTAGATGTGGGAAAATTTTCAAGTTTATCACTTTTCTTTTTATCTTCATTAAAGAGACATTTTCATAAATACCAATTTTGTAAGAGAATTTTTTTTAAAATGAATTAGAATCCTAAATTTTACATTTCTAAACCATACCCCACCTTACCCCCACCCCTCAACTCTAAATCCTAAGTTTTAGATTAGTTAACTCAGTGGTTATAAGTGTGTTTTTTTCCTCTTAAAAAATAAATGTAAAAGTGATTAAGATAAAAATAAAAAATGATAAAAGAAAAATGATATTTTTGACAATTTCCCTTTGAAATGATTAATTAATCTACAGTTTTATGAAGATGATTCCACAAAATTTTATATCTAATGGAAACATAATTTTCATTTATTTTTTTCAACAATCAATGTGTATTAACTAATATGATAATATAAATATTATTAATATTATTCTATTTCATGGATATAGAATAGTATTCTTCATCTTCCTTTATTTTATGTTTGTATTATTTATTTGATTTATTATTATTCTATTTTGTAGCTTTTTATATATAATATTTATGTCAAAAATTTTTTAAAAGTGTGTGCCAACTTTATCATGGTATGTTGATGTCACGATCACTCGCGAAAAAATTTAAAAATGCCATTTTAAAAAATATCTATCACATCCCACTGTGTGATCCTTACATGGATATTCTCTTCATTTATTGTTTCAATATGTATATTCCACAAACTAACCTATATTAATATCATGTTTTATATTTTTTCTTACTTTTTTGGTTTCTCTAAAAATTGATATGGACTTTTATAAAGTGTAATGGTGTTCATTGTCCAAAAGTGTCAAAACTTGATTTTGTTATAAAGGGACAATAGCTAGGGTAAGTTGTTATTTTTTAACAAAATACTCTATTATATTTCAAAATCTATTTTTTGTAGCTATTTCCAGTGAATATAATTTACCAATAATACTGATCAATTAAAGAAGGTGAGCTCCTTTGTATACAGATTAGAGAGGAACCTAGCCGGTTTTAGATGTAGAGACGTGCCTACAACCTCACTGATTTTTTTGTTTTTTGCATACTATCTATGTTTCCGATTCTCGTTGTAAGATTTTGTTTTGGGTTACAAAAACACCACATTTGGTAACTAACTGAGGCATTTTCACTTGACTTAGGCCTTGTACGTTTTCGATGGCTGATGATGTATTTGGATGCAAATGATAAAATATTATTTGACTGAACACTATTACATATGCATCTATATATTGTAATCGTGATGAAAAATCTATAGCGTTTGAGATGTAAATAAATAAGATATATTTTGAATGCAAAATTTGCATCTATTGCATATGTTGGGTTTGTGTGAGCTCATGTCCAACTTTTTATTATCCGATTAGTGTAATACTATTATTCACTTTGGGCCTAAGAGTCTAACCCGTATGAATTTACTTTTACTTTTCTTTCCAAAAAGTCTCGTACTAATTAAATTTGGACATCTCTTTATATATTAGATATTAATTATTTAAACATACAATGTGAGACTTTGTTTGATATCTCACATTCTCCCCTTGAAACTAAGGACCACACTCATCTCATGTGTTTTTTCTTTAGTGAATCATTTTGGGACCATCTTGTACCAGTAATCGGAAGATTTCCTTTGAGAATGTTTCTCCCACAACATCACAGGTTTCGTGATCTTCTTACTAGTTTTTGGCGCAGACCTCCTCTTCCAACTTGAATGATCTCATTCTCACTCGAAATATATTATGGTGTTCTTACAGATCTTGGTCAAACCGCTCTGATACCAATTCAAATCTCTAGAAACAAAGAAATTATAAGAATTTTTTTTTATTAGCTTTAGAAACTACTCAAAACTAATGCTCTCAATGGTTCTCTTAGATCTTTTATAATGTACTCTCTTAGATTATATGAACAACTCTTCATAGACTTATATTTATAGTGAAAGACAATTTTCTTTAACATGTGAGATATGAAAAATACAAACTTAATTTAACAGAAAACTTCCTTTTTTTATTCTAGGTTTCCTTATTATGCTTATTTCTTAACATATTAAACATCTAATAATATGTTAAGTTTTCACAAGCTTGTAATTATCCAACAATCACTCCCTTAATTCCAACTTGAATTATGGAGATCAATTTCTTGAACTCTAATTAAGCTCCTCATTTGCTTGAACTTAATCTTTGCCAATGGCTGTGTAAGGATGTCGACTTTCTACTCAACACCCGACGTTTGCATGTATCGACTTAGTACACCAACTATGTAACACACGTCTGGTTTTGTGTGAATTAGATACCCCGAACATCATATGCTTCTTCTGAAATTTGTAGCATCTATCTCTGGTTCATCTTCAGCCTTTGAGATATTTAAACTTGACCCTAAGCTACATAAGTCGTGTTACACACTTCCATCTTTGTGTACACACATGATTCCTTGAGCATAAATCTCCTCCTTTATCTTGATTTCATATGCTCCTTGCATCTTGTAGATCAACTTTAACATGATAGGTTTTACTCCAGCCGGTATATCCAAAAGCTCTCATGTCTTGTTTCTTGTGATAGACAACTCAGCTACCATCGCTTCAACCCATAAGTAGTTCGACATCTTCGACTCAGCTGAGGTAACTCTCCTTCTCCATCGGTACAACCTAGATTGAACTTACCCGAGGCAAAATCTTCTGCTATATTGGTGTGAAATCTTTTGAACCGATGGAATGTCTCAGGATTATTTGCTGACGTCGGTGGTGTGATTCCTCTACACAAATTTTCATGCAATAATTCCAAACGAACCATGGCCTTAGTCAAAAATGAGTCTCTGATTTGCTTTCCTGTGAGACATGTGTTACACACGCTTTCTTTGTGTGTTACACACAACATTCCTACGACCATCTCCTTCTCTACCATGTTGTTCATCAAGCCATAGCTTATATGTCCTAGTTGAGCATGCCACCTCCATGTTGTATCTTCATCTCCGACATGTAAACACTGTGGATAGCTAATCTCTATCGGGGTCTTGTAGAGACGGTTTGGAGATCTTGTTACACGTACAAGCAACCTGCCACATAAATCTGTGAGTGTTAAATAGACCTATTTCATGTTAACCTCACATCCATTTTCTGTTGTTTGACCAAGATTCAATATGTTGTGCTTCAGGCCGGGTATGTAATATATGTCTTTCAGTGTCTTCTTCTCTCCAGTCTTGCACACAAAGGTAACAACCCCCTTTTCTACGATATCAACACAAGATCCATCACCAAACTTCATCTTCCCTTTGGTGTTTAGATTCAAACTCAAACAAACTCCTTGTTTCCCGTCATGTGATTGCTCGCTCCATTATCCAAATACCAAACAATTGCATTGCCTTTGTTGATATCAAGATTCTTCTGAATCACCTTGTCTTCATTTAAGAAAATCACCTCGTGTACATAGAGGGCATCGACCTCTTGTGTCTCGTTTAGGTTAGTCTCTTGATTCTTCAATGACTTCTCGGGACAGACAGTTGCATAGTGACCCGAATTGCCACATCTTCAACATATCACCTTCGATCAATCTTTCTTTGAGTTTTTGACATCGGTGTGTGATACATGATTTTGGTTGTGTAACATACCTCAGCCTCAGCCTCTTCCATTACGTCCTCTACCTCTACCACGAAAATCTCCATAAGTCCTCGGAATCTTTGGTGATTATTATCTGAAAACATGAGCTTCCTTGGTCTTTTTTCTGTGTTTCTTCCCTTACACGCTCCTCGTACTCCTTTAACCTTCCAACTATATCCTCAAAACCCGTCGAGTTGAGGTCTAAGACTTGTTCTAAGGACACTACAATCTGAATGTACTTGTGCCTTGGAAGGCCCTTCAAGAACTTCTTAACCATCTTGGACTCTTCTATGTTTTCTCCCAACGAGTTTGTCCTGGATGCTAGACCTGATATCTTCCCCTCAAAATCATCTACGGTATCGCTATCGTCCATCTTCAACATGTCGAACTTCTTCATCAACGTTTGAAGTCTTGCCTCCCTTACACGATCAGCTCCAAGGTGTCGTGACTTAATGACATTCCAGATCTCTTTTGATGCGGTTTGTTCTCCCACCTGGAGAATCAACGTCTCGGGAACTGAATGAAACTAAAGCGAAATCATAACATCGTTCTACTTTTGATCATCAGAACCAGGTTTTACCGTGTCTCACACCTCATGAACATGGAGTAACACCTTCATCCTCATCGATTAAATTGCGTAGTTTGTCGATGTCAACATCGGACATTGGATGGATGCGGATCCAAGGTCCTACGTGCGCGGAGCCCTATTCACGTCCACCATCTTGCGTCATGAATTCTTGCTTCAGAGTCACCAGAATCAAAAGCTTCAACTTAAGCTTTGATTAGAGCTTTTAACTTAACCTCTGATACCAATTTTTGGGTTTGTGTGAGCCCATGTCCAACTCTTTATTATCTTATTAGTACGATATTATCCACTTTGGGCCTAAGAGTCTGGTCGCATGGATTTACTTTTGGTTTCCTTCCCAAAAGACATTGTACTAATTAGATTTTGACACTCTTTCTATATTAGACACTCTTTGTCTAAACTTTCAATGTGAGACTTTGTTTGATAACTCACATTCTCACCCTCAAACTAAGGACCACACTTATCTTGTGTTTTTTCCTTTGGTGAATTATTTTGGCACCATCTTGTACCATTAATCGTAAGGTTTCCTTTGAGAATGTTGCTCTCACAACATCACAAGTCCATGATCTTCTGACTAGTTTCTGTCATAGACCTCCTCTTCCAACTTGAAAGGTCCCATTCTAACTAGAACGGTATTTTGTTCTTCTTACAGATCTTCGTTACACATCTCTGATACCAACTGTTAGACTTGTGTGAACCCATGTCTAATTTTTTATTCTCCAAGTAATACAATATTGTACACTTTTAGGTCTAAAAGTCTTTCTTTTTCTTTTTTGATATCTCACAACATATGCATCCAAATACAAAAGAAGAACATGGGCTTTCAAGGTGAATTATCACGTTGTACACACGTCTCTGATTCTGGACATTTTACTTGGTCATATATAGTCATGGTGCTTTAATTAAAACTCAACTTGATGATGCTTTAGTTTTTTTTTAGAAAACTTAAAAATCAACTTGTTGGTGTTAATATTGTTTACACAACATGGATATATTTATCATTACACCTCTGGAGACATGGTCGAAGCTCTAAACACTTATATGGAAGAATGTCTCACCACTAAAGTTGTAGGGCTTTCTTAAACAGTTATTCTTTTGTTTAGATCACTTGTATTTAATTGACGATGGACGGCCATCACGGACTAAAACGGACGTTGATCATCTTCATTTTTGTCATTTTACATCTTGTTCAAGGTCAAGATCAACAAGGTATGCATCCACATTCTTATGGTTATACATATATCAAAAATTCTAAGTACTCAGCGTTGTTTTATTTTCATTTTTTACAACAATATATAAAATACCTAAAACAGTTCATATAACCAAACCAGAGGTGAACCATGCATCTTAGAAAAAAAACTGTTTACATAACTACTATTATTATTTTACTATTATTATTTTACTATTATTGAGGAGTGAATTTGCTTATGTGTCATATTCTTCATGATTGTATGTAATTTTACTTATTTGTCATGTTTTTAAAAATATTATATAATTAAAACAAAATTTTATTAATAATATTATATTTTTATAGAATAAGATAATTCTTATGTACTCTGTTGTTATCTTGAAAATATATTTTTATTATAATATTTAAAAATTAAGATATAAAAATTGTAATCAAATACAAATCAAGTAAAAATTGTATAAATATATTTTCTACAAATTTGCTAATATGTGAGTGTTGTCATTTGTAATTATTTTGATGTTTGATTTAAACTTTTGAAAACATATTTTATTATGCTGACTTTATGATTAATAAAATATAAACTAATAAATATTTTTAAGAAAATTATGTCCGGATGTGTGGGAAAAACACCTAGTGGTAGATATGTTAGAACAAACTCTTCCCTTTTTAATGCATTTGTATTATATGTTTGTCAGGATTCATCAGCTTGGATTGTGGGTTACCACCTAACCAGTCTCCATATATCGAACCAACAACGAAATTGAATTTCTCATCTGACGATGCTTTTATCCAAAGTGGGAAACGTGGTCGAATCGTAAATGAATGGGGTTATGTCTATAAACAATATAATGCTTTGAGACATTTTCCAGAAGGAACACGGCACTGCTATGATCTGAATGTCACGCAGGACACCAATTACCTAATTAGAGCTGGTTTCGCATATGGAAACTATGACGGCCGCAATATATATCCCAGATTCGATATATACATTGGGCCGCATTTATGGACAACGGTGTATGTGGAATATAATTCTGAAAAAAACTTTGAAATTATTCACAGGGCAAAGTCAACCTCGTTGCAGGTTTGCCTAGTCAAGACAGGGACAACTACACCTTTCATATCAACTTTGGAGCTACGGCCTTTAAGAAGTGATGCTTATTCTACAGAATCTGGTTCGTTGCAGCTCGTAGAACGGGAATTTTATAAAGAAGACATAAGCGTACGGTATGTTCTCTCAGAAATTCCCTTGTGTGCCAAAAAAATCGATTTTACTTTTATTTATAGTTCAGTTTAAAGAGGATATGACTATCACGAATATGTAACAAGTTTCAGTTATTTATTAATGCCAACAAATTGTATTATTTGTGTAAGGTATCCTAATGATGTCTACGATCGGATGTGGTCTAAGGAGTACTACATGTCTGACGAAAAAGAAATAAACACCACACTCACTGTGAATTCCTCTAATCCCTTTCAAATACCAGATCTTATAGCTAGGTCCGCTGGAACGCCAGTAAATGCCAGTGAAGCACTTATCTTGTACGGGTCTCCAGCTAACCCCAGTGATGATGTAGTCATTTACCTTCACTTTGCGGAAATCGAAAACCTTCGAGCCAACGATACAAGAGAATTCAACATCGTATGGAACGAAAACGTTACAAAATCCGCATATAGTCCCAAGAAGTTAGAGATAGAAACCATATTCAACACATCACCAAAAAAATGTGATTATCAATCGTGTTACCTGGAACTGGTGAGGACTCGGAAGTCAACTCTTCCACCACTGCTTAACGCTTACGAGGTTTACAATGTGGTAAAGTTTCCAAATGCAGAAACATATCCAGCCGATGGTACGTCAGTTTTTTTTCTCATTTAGTTTTCTATATTCAAAGTTGAAAGCTTCAGCATCGGTCAAGTAGTTATGAATCATTTCTCATGGTATTAATAACAAGTTAATTTGATATTTTAATTAATTTTTAAAAACTAGACCAGTGATATCAAGACAAGTAAGCAAATTAGTCTCTCAATATTATTGAAGTCTGTCTCCCGGGAGATTCCTCAGCATTGTCTTTCCTTTTTTCTTACCTTTTCTATTTAATTTATTATTTTAACGTGCCAACCTGTTAGAGAACTCATCATTGAAATTGCCCTTAGCATCAGCAGCAACATAATTTCTCATCCAAATATCTAAGAGATATAATATTAATACCAAATATCTAAGAGATATAATATTAATACCAAATATCTAAGAGATATAATATTAGTATAATTTATTGTTTTAATAAATTTAAATATTCTAATATTAAGCTAATAAGAGAATGACAAATATAGAAATAGTACTTGAACTTAGTGGAATAGTCTCTTTATGAGAGACGTCTCTTCTTCTCTCCTCTCTAAGAGCATCTGCATTTGGTGGTCCTTAGAAGAATGTTCTTAGGAACAGTTAAGGATAAGGTTCTTAATTTTTAACTGAAAAAGTTAAGGACGACTCTTATGCTTTATTTAATATTTTAATAGAAAAAAACTCTTAAAAAAACTATTGATGATGATGATCTTTCGAATCTCAAATCAATAATGAGATTGAAAAAATAACCTGATATGTACTATAAATGGTAGATTTATCTACTTGTTATTTATTAATTTTGCGATAGAAAAAACGGAAATTAATCAAACAAATAAAAAACTAAAGAAAGAACATTTCATTTACCTCTATGCCAGTTGCTGCTATCAAGAATATCCAGGCCACCTATGGGTTGAACATAATCAGCTGGGAAGGAGATCCTTGCCTCCCTGAGCAATGGAAATGGGAAGGTGTAGATTGCAGCTACACAAATAAGTCCTCTCCTCTAAGAATCATTTCCTTGTAAGATCACTCTCTCACACATCTTTACAGCTCAATCATAGTCTTGTTTTATGTAATTATCATTTTTAACCATAAACTTGCTATGCTCTGCTCATGTAAATAGAGACTTACCATCAAAAGGTATAAGTGGAATCATAGTTCCTGGCTTCCAAAATTTGACTCGATTACAAAGACTGTGAGTGTCTCGATCCTTTAATGGCAATTATTTATAACTCGTTACTATATATTTGTGCAGTTAGTGAATAGAACAATTGAAGAAAGTAACAAAAAAAACAGAAATGGATAAATGATATTGTAGTCCACTACAAGAAAACAAGCAAATTCCAAATACCAAAATTTCGGACGACTTTGGCCCATCAGTTCATTTTGGTCAAAAATAAAAATTCGTAAAATTTGAATTTTTTATATATTAATAAAATAATAGGAAAACTATATAATTTTTTCACATATTTCCAACGGATATTGTTTATATTTTCAAAAAATATATTAAATTTATATTTGAAATATCAAACATAATTAGAAATATCAAATATAACTCTACAAATTAATCCTGACAGTTAATAAAGCATAAATATTAATTTACACTAAAACATAAGACAATTAATTTACATTAGTTTAAACTAATAATCATTAGAGAAATAAAATCTAAGCATTGCTATTATAGTTTGTTGATTTTTTTGTTGGGATGTATTTTTCTATCTTTGATACAAAAATTCTTATTTAGATTAAAGCTATGCTTTTCTTTAACATTTTGATCTTCCACTTTTTGATGATTCTCATCTTCTTCCATTTCTTGCTTCATTTTTTTACAAACAAGATTTTTTTTTTTGGAAAAATATCATTATATTGTAACTTTTATGACACAACTATTTATTTAAAAATATCAAATTTAGCAAAAAGATATAAATAAACGAGCTATAAGTATTACAATGTAAGAAGTTCAAAAACTAATCTTGTTTAGAGTAGAAAGAAAATGGCGTTAGACCATCTTTATTTATTTACTCTCTCTTTTTCTTCAAAATAGAATAACTATATAACAAAATTGAGTTCTATTCTAATGGTATTTTAAATAAAAAATAGAGTGATGAATGAAAAACAAATGGATTATTCTATATATATAGTGAACACATTTTTACTCTATTATAGAGTGAGGTTTAAGAACATTTCCAATGGCGCTATATTTTCCTTCTAAATGCTAAATATAGAGTAAAAGTAACTCTAGTGGTGCGCTTGCACCAAATATAGAGGCATGAGCAGTAATACACAGAATATAGAGTACCACTGTTTATTTATTCTATTTTAGAGTGAAACTTTTTAAAGGTTTAAATAAAATGAATAGGTAAATGTTTGATTATTTTAAAACCAAAAACTGTATAATAAATTAAGAAATAAATATAAAAGGAATATTTTCTTTTTAGAGTAGAAAATATAAGCAATTATTGGAGCAAAAACTTCCTCTATTTTTGGAGTATTCTGGTTTGAGAGTGAAAAAGAGTTTACCGTTAGTGATGGTCTTATATATCCGAAACCATGGACTCAAACAATTTACAATTGTTTTCTAACTGAAGACACATCGATTGACTTTAAAAATGTCTACAAACGGTAGGGATTTATCACATAACAGTCTCTCTGGAAGCGTGCCCGAATTCCTAGCCACCATGAAATCATTATCAATCATGTAAGTGTTTTGGGAAGTAGAATAAATCTTGATTTGTCTTATATCCTTGCAACAGTTCAGCTGATTTTGCATGTAATTTTTTTATCTCTTGACAGAAATTTAAGCTGGAACAAACTCAAGGGTCGGATTCCGCAAGTCCTTCGAGAAAAGAAAGGGCTACAGTTGACGTAAGACTTCTACATTTTATTTTTCCTTCCTCTCTCAGTATTTTAAATGAAAAAAAAATGTGATATGTAGGACAATAGGTGAACCAGACATCTTAGAGCATCATTAACCCTACCATGCCATTTGGGTGCTTATTATTTTTTATTTTTTCTGATTTGAAAAAAAAAATTAAAATGAATCATTCGCGGGCCGCCACGTATCAGTGGGACCCGCAAATATTACAAGAACCAGTGCTTAATTAGGAACTATAGGAGCTGGTGATTAGGGTTTTGGTAGACTCCGCCCTTTAAGCATCCCTCTAAGCACCTCTAAGCATTCTGGTTAAAGATGCTCTTAGAAAATAAAATTGTTTACATAACTATTATTATTATTATTATTATTATATTATATTATTATTTGAAAAGTAAATTTGCTTATGTGTCACTAATTTTGCTTATTTATCATGTTTTTAAAAATATTATATAATTAAAATGAATTTTTATTAATAATATTAGGTTTTTATAAAATAACATAATTCTTATTTATTATGTTGTTATTTTGAATAAATACATTTCTTATAAATTAATATATATATATATATATATAAAGAATTATAATTAAATACAAGTCAAACAAAAATATTTGTATAAATATATTTTCTAAAAATTTGGTAATATGTGAGTATTGTCATTTGTAATTATTTTGATGTTTGATTTAAACTTTTTGAAAACATAAAAATAAGTTATTATGCTGATTTTTAATTAATAAAACATAAACTAATAAATATTTTTAAGAAAATTATGCCATGGGGGAAAACACATAGTGATAGATATGTTAGAGCAAACTCTTCCCTTTTTTAATGCATTTGTATTATATGTTTGTCAGGATTCATCAGTTTGGATTGTGGGTTACCAACTAACCGGTCTCCATATATCGAACCAACAACCAAATTGAATTTCTCATCTGACGAGGCTTTTATCCAAAGTGGGAAACCTGGTCGAATCGTGAATGAGTGGAATTATGTTTATAAACAGTATAATGCTTTGAGATATTTTCCAGAAGGAACACGGCACTGCTATGATCTCAGTGTCACGCAGGACACCAATTACCTAATTAGAGCTGGTTTCGCATATGGAAACTATGATGGCCGTAATATATATCCCAGATTCGATATATACATTGGGCCGCATTTATGGACAACGGTGTATGTGGAATATAATTTTGGAAAAGACTTTGAAATTATTCACATGGCAAAGTCAACCTCGTTGCAGGTTTGCCTTGTCAAGACAGGAACAACTACACCTTTCATATCAACTTTGGAGCTACGGCCTTTAAGAAGTGATGCTTATTCTACAAAATCAGGTTCGTTGCAACTCATGAATCGGGAATTCTATAAAGAAGACATAAGCTTACGGTATGTTAACTGTCAGACTCTTTCTTGTGTGCCACAAAATTCGATGCTTTTACCTTAGATCATCTCCAACAAAGATTCTCATTTTGAGAATTATTGGTCCTTATTTGAGTTTGAGTGAGTTTCTTCAATGGTAAACCTGATATATATATAGTTTTTTTTTGCATTTTAATCTTTAGTTTTAATAATAACTAATTATAATCACCAACTTTTCTATACACACTAAAATTTGTAAGCACAATATTTATAAAAAAATAATATAGCACAAAATTACATAAAATTAACACACAACTAAATCATAAAACTATATAAAAATACAAATTAGTCAATACACTTATTTCTATAATGTTATATTATATACCAATCATTTTGATTATTAATATCATTGTATGGATTTTAGTTTGTGTAATATTTATGTGTCTTGTAATCTTTGTTTTCATATAAAATATTTATTATTTTTTGTTTCTGATTTTCAATTTATGTTATGTTGCTCAATGAAATATTATTCTTATGTGAAATAATATTTCTATTTTACATAATCTTATTTTATAATAATATTTCTTAGTTTAATTTAGCATAATTATATATTTTTGTACTAATATATATATATATATATATATATATGAATATTAAAGTGAAATATAAATATAAGGATTAAAGTGATAAAAATAATATTAATGTAGTTATATGTAAGATATTTAATTTTGTAAAGAATAAAATGAAAAATAAATAGTATTTTTAGGTTTTAAATATGTATTAAAGAGTAAAAAAACTTTAAAATTTGAGAGATAAAAGCTTGTTAGAGATGCTCTCAGAGTTTAGTTTAAGAATATGACTATAACAAAATACCTAACAAATTTGAGTTAGGATAATTCTCTGAAATAGTTTTTTTCTATTAAAAAAAATATCTAAAATAATCATTAAATAAAAAATGATCGTAATAATTTTTTTTTTGAAAATTTTAATATTTTTTATTTTATCTTTAAAAATTTTAAATTCACTCAATAACTCTAAATTTTAAGTACAGATTAGTTAACTCTAAAAGATATAAATATATATTTATACACTTAATAAAATCTATTTTGATTATTTTCTTAAATGTTAGTTTTGTGACAAAAAGAAATTTAAGGATATCGTAAGTTCCCTTATTTATTAATGCCAACAAAATTTATTACTTGTGCCAGGTATCCTAATGATGTCTATGATCGGATTTGGTCTTCGCAGTACGTTTTTGGGTCTCCGCAGTTTTCTTTTCTGACGAGGGAAAAGAAATAAACACCACACTTAAGGTGAATTCCTCCAATCCATTTCAACTACCAGATCTTATAGCTAGGTCCGCTGGAACGCCAGTAAATGCCAGTGAACCGTTTACCTTTTACGGGTCTCCAGCTAACCCCAGTGACGATATAGTCATATATCTATACTTTGCCGAGATCCAAGACCTACGAGCCAACGATACAAGAGAATTCGACATTGTATGGAATGATGATGTTACAATTTCCGCATATAGTCCTAAGAAGTTAGAGATAGAAACCATATTCAACAAATCACCAAATAAATGTGATTATCAATCGTGTTACGTGGAACTGGTGAGGACTCGGAAGTCAACTCTTCCACCACTGCTTAACGCTTACGAGGTTTACAATGTGGTAAACTTTCCAAATACAGAAACATTTCCAGCAGATGGTACGTTAAATTTTTCTAGTTTAATTTTTTATATTTGTCAAAGTTGTTGGGAATCTCAAATCAGGAATAAGGCTTTTTTTTTTTTTAATTTGCTCAAAAAAGATAATACTTTACCTACATATACTATCAATGGCATAGATTACTCTTACCTGCTACGAAATTTTGCGATAGAATCCCACCTTTACCTAAAGTGATTTAATCAACCCAGAGGTGGGATTCTGTAAGAATGAATTAAACACTAATATCTTAAAATAGTAATTAAACCAAAAGGAGATTAATGAAACAAATAAAAAAAAACAAAACAAAAGAAACATTCATCTAACATCGCTTGTATCTTTCCACCTCTATGCCAGTTGCTGCTATCAAGAATATTCAAGCCGCCTATCGCCTGAACATAATCAGTTGGCAAGGAGATCCTTGCCTCCCAGAGCAATGGAAATGGAAAGGTGTAGATTGCAGCTACACAAATAAGTCTACTCCCCCAAGAATCATTTCCTTGTAAGATCACTCCCTCACACATCTTTACAGCTAAATCATAGTCTTGTTATACACAGAACCGGCTGAAGAAAACCATCAGCCCTTTGGCAAAATGAATTTTAATTTCTTTTTACATATAGAGAATCTATGGGTAATTCAAAAAATTAGGCTTTTATCTCTAAGTTTTTTTTAATCCTCTTTTAACATTATTTATGCAAAAACTGGGGCCCACTGCCTCTTGCCCCATGTCCTAAGCCGGCTTTGGTTTTTTTTTTTTTTTTTCACCCGGCAGGCTTTGGTTATATATCATTTTAAAACATAAAATTTGCTATGCTCTGCTCATGTACAGAGACTTATCATCAAAAGGTTTAAGTGGGATCATCATTCCTGGATTCCAAAACTTGACACTATTACAAAGACTGTGAGTTTCTCGATCTTGTTAAGATTTAAACCTATTTTGTGTTATAGAATTTGAAATAAACTTGATACCAAAACTTATCTCAGATTCACTCTTTAGAATAATGTTTCCCACGAACAAAAATAAAGATAACAAGGTAATAACCAAAGCAAAAAACGAACTCTTGTTACTTGCTAAAATCTCTCTATCTCTCGTTTCAATCGGTTGGTCTTTGGCATGCATCGCTTCTTCTATTTATATAGGAGCTGGTGTTCCTTGTCCTATACTGATTATCAAACACTTTCCTAATCGCATTAGGCTCTTGAATTGTTGTGACCGACATTAGGAGAATAATCATCAAAACACGTCATTCCTATTGTAAGCAGAAGAAGAGATATTGGGCCAGAAGTTAGATTGTGCCCATCTCAGCACATTTATGTCTATTATATATAATTCTTTTTATCTTAACTGACATAGTTTTGTGCAGTAGAGATCGTGAATAGAACATTAAAGAAGGTGAAAGAAAAGTTTGACCCAAAACAAAAATTTGCCAAAAAAAAAATAAGAAGGTGAAAGAAAAGAAATAGATAAATGATAGTATAGTAATGTGTTTCAAAAAAAAAGATAAATGATATAGTAGTCCATAGTACGACCTGTAACTTACTAATATACTTCTAGGGAAGCAGATAGACAATAGATAAATGATATAGTAGTCCATAGTACGACCTGTGACTTACTACTATACTTCTAGGGAAGCAGATATACAACATTGTCTTTGTTCCATCTTTTTTTTTTTCATTAATCGCATATATCACGTGTTTAAACGTTATTCTGCTATGATTTTTCTTTTCCTTACAATTCAAAACGTACACTAAATGGTGTGGTTAAATACGTTTTAGCCTGTTCAATCAAATGTGTTCACTATGTATGAATCTATGATGCATGTACTATGCATGTAGTAGAAACATAACTCAAATTATATTCACCATTTAATAATGATAATCATTTGTATCGTGACTTGATTTCTTTTGTATCTTATCTATCCAAAACTATGGATTCGAAAATTACAATTGTTCTCCATCTGAGACATATTGATTGACTTTCAAAATGTTTACAAACGGTAGGGATTTATCACATAACAGTCTCTCTGGAAACGTGCCCGAATTCCTAGCCACCATGAAATCATTGTCAATCATGTAAGTGTTTTGGGAAGTAGAATAAATCTTGATTTGTCTTCTATCATTCCCCCAGCTCAGCTAATGTAATTTTTTTTATTTCTTGACAGAAATTTAAGTTGGAACAAACTCAAGGGTCGGATTCCGCAAGTCCTTCGAAAAAAGAAAGGGCTGCACTTGATGTAAGAATTCCACATTTTTTTTCCCTTTCTCTCAGTATTTCAAGTGAAAAAATGTGATTTATAGGACAACAGGAAACCCAAATCATTGTGAAGATGTTTCATGCAAAATTACAAACAAGAAAATCTTCATACCAATTGTTGCATCGATTGCTGGATTGGTTGTTATAGTGGCTCTCCTTGTTCTACTTTTTGTTCTCAAAAAGAAGAGAACGCCAAAAGGTATACTGTAAGTGGACCTTTACTGTTAACATGAGGGCGTACTTGAGGCTGTAAAAATCTCATGGAGTTTTAGTTTTATTGTTATCTATGTAGGTCGGAACCAACAACCAATTACGTCGTCAATTATGACGAAGAAAAAAAGGTTTACATATGCTGAGGTTGAGGTTATGACAAATAATTTTGAAAGAGTTATTGGAGAAGCAGGCTTTGGAATCGTCTATCATGGTTCTTTAAGTGAGACTGAGAAAGTAGCTGTAAAATTGCTTTCTCGGTCACCGACTCAAGGCCATAAGCAATTTAAGGAAGAGGTACGTAATATCTATCTTCTGAACACAGCATGACCATGTTATGAGAAAAATATGAGATTCATATTAGGTATTTCCAAATGCTTCATCGATGAATACCAGGTGGAGCTACTTGTGAGGGTTCACCATGTAAATTTGGTAAGTCTTGTTGGATATTGCTTTGAGGAAAATCACTTGGCACTCGTTTATGAGTACACAACCAATGGAGACTTAAAGCAACATTTGTCAGGTAATCTAGAATACCCCCTCAATTTGTGAAAATTTTATCACTTGCCATATACCGATGGTACTTAGGTTAATATGGAAGAGTGCTATAACTTTTTGTGATGAGTGTAGGAGAACGAGGTGGCTCCCCTTTGAGCTGGGAAAATCGACTTAACATCGCAACAGACATTGCACAAGGTACGTTTTAAGTGTAGCCACTCCTCATCGTCTTTGCTTTTGTCTTGTTTATCTTATTTTTCAAAATTTAACTTCGCTATCCCTTTCCATTCTAAGTGCTTAAATGCATTTTCTTGCATTGATCAAAATTACATTTTGTTTACAGGATTGGAGTATTTACATACAGGATGTAGACCACCAATGGTTCATAGAGATGTCAAAACTACAAACATACTTATCGACGAGCACTTCCAAGCTAAACTTGTTGATTTTGGGCTCTCTAGATCATATCCAGTTGGGAATGAAAGTCACATGTCAACAATTGTTGCTGGTACTCCGGGATATCTTGACCCTGAGTAAGCTTCACCTCAACTAAAATTTGTATTTCTTTCCCATTTTGACATCTCCTATCTTCTTCTTTCAGGTACAACCAAACAAATTGGTTGACCGAAAAGAGTGATGTCTACAGCTTTGGGATTGTGTTACTGGAAATTATCACAACCCAATCTGTGATAGATCAAAACCGTCAAAAGCCTCACATTGCAGAATGGGTGGGCTTTATGCTTACCCAAGGAGGTATTGAAAATATTGTGGATCACAAACTCGCTGGGGATTATGACTCTAGTTCTATCTGGAAATTTATTGAACTTGCTATAGCATGCGTGAATCCCTCTTCGACCGGAAGACCAACCATGTCTCACGTTGTTAATGAATTAAAAGAATGTCTCCACTCTGAGAGTTCAAGGAAAGGAGGCACAACAGAGGTATATTCGAAGAGTTCTTCTGAACCGAGTATGCAATTTGCAGACACCGTAACACCTGCTCCGCGCTAACGGCTCGTGACGAGTCCATTGTGTCAAAGCTTGAAACGGTGTAGTTTTCTTTTGAGTTGGTGCAGTCATTTGCCTCACCTTCATCTTCCTTCGCAGTTCTCTTCTCACACACTAATGAGAGAAGACAACCTTTTTTTTACAATTTTTTTCCTTTTGCATTGTTGAATTATCAAACTGTACCATATATGTAATAACTATTGGTCTTAAAATACTTTTTATCTATTCAGCTACGCCCTATCGGACATGATTAACCACAGTTTTCTAGGATAAATTTTTTAATTTTTCTAAATTCTAAGAGATGTTTTTTTAGCTTTTAACTAAAAGATATAATAATCATCTATTAGATCATATATGTATTGGTTTATGTTGGTTATCTATTTTGATCTTGGTTTAGCTATGGTTTAGCTTCTTTTTACTAAACCATAGTCTTATATAAACCAAACCATGTAACAAACTCTTGGATTAAGAAAGTCAATTGAAAACATTCAATATGGTATCAGAGCCACCAACGGCTTTCTTCTTCGGCGATTCATGAATTCCTGAGCTGGATTTGCTTCTCTTTCATGGCGGTGAGTATATCGGAGCTTCGATCGATCTCTGTTTTCGTTAATCTCATCGTTTTCTTGGCAATCCGACTTGTTTCCGTTCTATCGTCATTTCTTTCTTATATGCTTGTTTGAATGAATGTGAGAGTTGGTTAAGAGACTTGTTGATTTATGAGTGAGTGACTTGTGTAAAGATACTAGAGTGTAAGAGAAAAGATTGTTCATGCTATTTGCTATGTTTCTTTTAGGATGTCATGTTGAAGGTTAGAAAGTGTTTCTTTTAGTTAAGTTCCTATTATAAAACATTTCATTATCTTGTTCTTGAAAGTTTACTTGTGGACAAGTAAAGAGCAATTTTGGGGGAATTGATATCTCTTGATTTTGATGAGTTTTAGATTCATATTTTAGTTTAATATTATCATTCTAGGTTGCATTTAGGTCTTTATATTGCATTTTCATACATAATTGCATTTGACAAAGTTTGGAGTGCACAATTGGAAGTTTAGGGCAAAAATCGAAGGTTAAACTGCACTTTATGGAAGTCTAGAGTCAGCAACGAAGTTATCAAAAGTTCAGTGACCAATGTGCAATTTCATAACTTCGCTGGGCTAGAATTGCACAATCAAAAGTTAAGGGCTAAAGAGAGGACATTTCTGCAATATCTAAAGTTTGGGTCCGAAACGAAAGACATAAGAAGTATGAGGACCAGAGATGCAAAAAGAAGGAAACAGCCGGTTTAAAGTAATCGATCGATGCAAAACTCTAATCGATCGATGGAGTTTTTAAAAACGCATCGATCGATGCGGTTTTTAATCAAAAATGAATCGATCGATTGGAGTCTCGCGGCCAAAAAAGCACTTTGCCTCCTTTCAAGTGCTGGACAACTTTTGTGATGATTTTGGCCTAACTTTCCTTGCCTTTTCTGAAGAGTCACCTCTAATTCAAGTTATCAAGGGTCAAAAGGAGTTAGCAAAGGAGAAGAAAGTGGAAACTTTAATGGTGGCCTTGCCTTTTACAACCTTGCACCAACCTTGCAACATGGAGAAAATGATGACATATTCTGCTATAAATAGAGGGGTTGCAAGGCTTGAGAAGACATCCCACATCCCACAACACACACAACACAATCACATCATATTCTACACATCTATCTTAGTTTCAGTTTTTGTTCTTAGTTTGAATTCTTGTTCTTGTTATTGAAAGTTTGAAGTTATTATTGAAGTTAAAGTTTGAAGTTCATCGATTACTTGAAGAGAAACTCTTTCTCTTCCCAGAGAAGCCTTCTTAACCCTTTACTCTGTTCTCTTTTATGAAATCAATTATGTCTTGTGTTCAAATTAATATGTGTGAGTAATCTACTAGTTAGGCTAAGGTGATTCAAGGGAATCCATGAATCACTGAAACTAATATGTTAATCAAGGGAAAATAATCATTTGGTTCTTCATCTAAATTAATCTTAATGCTTGAATTAGAAGGTACACCTAGTTCATGATTAATAGGAAATTAACACACCAAAAGTGATAGTTAAAATCCCTAAAAGAATCTAGATGAGCAAAGTTCTGTAGCCAACGAGAGTTGTTGTTATAGACTTTGTGAACATATCAAACCTGTTAAGAATGCATGTTTAGGATATTGAATATGGCGAGAGTTGATATTCGGAATTCTATAACATAGGGTCTAGTACTACGAGAGTAGGCTAAACTAAATAAAATTGTTTGAGTTCAAGAACGGTTCTAAGAACATACTTGTTTCATGATAAATGTATTTCCCGAGAATTACCTAAAGCCTAACGCTTTTTAAAATCATAAATCAATTTAAATCATTAGCAATTGTGACAAACAAACAAACAAACAAAACCCCTCATATCTGTTCTAGCTTAACTTTACTCTCAAAGTTTTATAGTGTAACCTTGGTCCTTGTGGATTCGATCCCTAAGTACTACCGCGCATTACCGTGCACTTGCGGTTGGTTTTTAGTGGTAAAACCTGAGCACATCAAGTTTTTGGCGCCGTTGCCGGGGACCAATAGCGTTACCTTTGGAACTAGGACTGGAGTCTAGTCTAGAACCCTATTACAAAAATAAAAAATATTTTTGAGATTACTAATAAACTCTTTCTTGATTTTCTTGTGAGTGTTTCAGGTATATGAACACGAGAAGCCGAAGTTCTGAAGAATTAGCGGTTGTTTCCAACGAGGAACTTGCAAGAATCGAAAGAGAGAACAACAGAAACAGGAGAAGAAACATGGCTGGAGTACATAACCAGCATGGTGAACCCCAAAACATCCAAAATCTTCCTATGAATGATGAGCAAAACGCTGCTGCTGCTGCCGGAGTGTTCAGACAACCCCAACCCCTTCCTAATCCAGGACAGAGACGAGATCAACCTCGCCCCATTGGAGCTGTCGACACTCCGCACACCTATTACCATAATCGATCAGCAATACAACCTCCTCCGATCAACATGCAAGACTATGAGATCAAACCTCAAACTATAGCTCTGGTTAGACAGAGCATGTTCTATGGTCTCCCGTCCGAAATCCCTATGGATCACATTGAGACCATTGAGGAGATCAGCAGCACAACGAGATCAAATGGAGTTCCCGCTGATTATCTACGGTGCAAGCTGTTTTCATTCTCTCTTGGAGACAAAGCAATGAGATGGCTGAAATCTCTACCTCCAGGATCTATCACAACATGGGAGCAATGCAGAGCCATGTTCCTGGACAAATTCTACACCAAACAAAAGACAGCTAGCTTAAGGAGCAAGATCACCAATTTCAGACAAAATGACTCTGAACCAGTGAACGAAGCGTGGGCAAGATTTAAAGAGTACCAAAGAGAGTGCCCGCATCATGGGTACTCAGACGAGCACATCCTCAACATCTTCTATGATGGAGCAAACTGGAATGTCAAAAACTCTCTCAACGCAGCCAGCAATGGAGATTTTATGACAAGAAACCAAGAGGAAGCCTACACTTTGATCGGGAATCTTGCCACAAGCTCCAGCAACCTGAATGAGGAATATGATAGATCAAGGAAAGGTGGAAATTCAGAGAGCAAGAAACTAGAAGAGATGAGCGCAAAGATCGACATGCTTATGCAAAGAGATCAAAGGGCGGTCAATGCCATTGAAGGTTATGGAGAAGGAGCTTTCTACTTTCCCAATCAAGAGCCACAAGATCAACAAGCTGCAGTCAACTTTGTGGATGGCCAAAATCTTGAACAACAAGCCGCGGTGAACTACATTGGTGGACAGAACTATCCACAGAACAGAGGACCAAACCAAGGGTTCCAACAACCAGCTTACGGACAGAAACAAGGGCCGAGGTTCCCACAGGGACAACAAGCCTATCAACACCCAAACTACGGGCAGAACCGACCATTTGGGCAAAGCTTGGGGCAAAACCGTAATCAGAACACAAATTTCAACCAAGGAGGGTACCAGCAGAGACAACCTTTCAACTCCTTCCAACCACAGAATCAAGCTCAAGTTCAAACCGGTGGAACCTCTGCTCCAGCTGCTCAAGAATCTAAGCTTGAAGCAATGATGCAACAGTTGATCCTAAACCAGCAGAAATCAGCCACAGAGATCAACAAGAAGGTTGGTACCATATTCCAAGACATGAACAACAGATGGGAATCTCTTTCCGCACATGTCAAGAAGCTGGAGACTCAATTTGCTCAAACTGCATAAGCTGTCCAGAGACCAAGTGGGGTTCTTCCTGGAAGAGGAGAACATAACCCAAGAAAAGACCATTGCAACGTTGTCATCTCTACAACTATCACTGAAGATGAACTGAACGATCATGTGAAAGAGGTAGATGAGATTGAAAGACTCCTCTATGGATCTGCACTTGTGCAGGATGAGATACAAATTGTAGCCAAAGCTGATGCTCAAGTTGTGGAGTGTTAGAATTGATGATTTATGAAGAGAAAGAGTATAAACACTCAAGAACACTCAAGAACAAATAAGAATAAGAAGGAGAGAAACTTATTTCCTTGATTCATTTCTTTGCAAATACATTGTAATATATAGAGAATACAAAAAGACATCTTCCATAAACAAGGTCCATGAATTCATGAACTCCCATAAACAAGGTCCATGATTTTGGGAACCATGTTTTAAGGATCCATGAATTCATGAGCTCCCATAAACAAGGTCCATAATTTTGGGAACCATGTTTTAGGGATCCATGATTTCTTCATGTCAACACTCCCCCTCAAGCTTGACCATATGGAACAAGTCAAGCTTGGAAAGCCATGAAGTATTCCCTCATTAAAACCTTTACTTGGAAAAACCACTTGGGATAAAAACCAAGCAAAGGAAAAAGAGTAGAACACTCCATGGTGAGGGGATCACTGACATGGAAGGTTTATGAGTCCTAGTCTTGGAAGAATGGACTCACAAACTTTGCTGCTGGCCGCCTTGGTGAAGATGTCCGCCAGTTGATCTTCACTCCTTGTGTAGCATGGGAGGATCACTTGCTGCTCTACTGCTTGTCTTACCTTGTGGCAGTCTACTTCTATGTATTTTGTCCTCTCATGGAAGACTGAATTGGACGCAATGTGTATTGCGGCTTGGTTGTCACAATGCATGGTCATGGGGTTGGTGATCTCAATCCCCAAGTCGCCTAGAAGACTCTTTATCCAGATGAGTTCACTGGTTAATTTCCTCATTGATCTGTACTCTGCTTCTGCACTTGAGCAAGACACAACCTTCTGCTTCTTACTTTTCCATGTAACCAAATTTCCCCCAATGAATGTGCAATAGCCGGTAGTTGATCTTCTGTCTGTTCTGTCTCCAGCCCAATCTGCATCACAGTATCCAACAACCTCAGTGTTTCTGTTGCAAGCCATCCATACGCCTTGACCCGGAGCCTCCCTTAAGTATCTTAGGATTCTCTCCACCATGTTCCAGTGATGAACCTTGGGATTTTGCATGTGCTGGCTAACCTGATTTACTGCAAAACAAACATCTGGCCGGGTAATGGTTAGATAGATCAGCTTCCCAACAATTCTCCTATATTGCTTGACATCTTCAAATGGAGTATCTTCATACTCCCCCTCTCGCAGTGTCTTGTAGCCCTCTTCAAGTGGTGTCTTGGCTTGTCTTCTTCCAAGATCTCCTGCCTCCTTTAGAATATCCAAAGTATATTTTCTTTGGGACATGAACAACCCCTCCTTTGATCTGTACATCTCAATCCCGAGGAAGTACTTCAGTTCACCTAGATCCTTGATGTCAAATGCGGTCTTGAGGAATGTCTTGGTGGCACTGATCCCCTCCTTGTCACTACCAGTAATGATGATGTCGTCCACATAGACTAGGATCACAATAATCCCGGACTTGCTGGTGAGAGTGAAGAGTGTGTGATCCGCTTGAGACTTCACAAATCCTCTTCCATTCAATGTAGTGCTTAGTTTGTGGTACCAAGCTCTTGGTGATTGCTTCAAGCCATAGATCGCCTTTCTGAGTCTGAGGACATTTCCTGGCTTTACCATCTCTTCCATTCCCGGAGGTGGTCTCATGTACACTTCATCTTCTAGTTCACCTTGTAGAAAAGCATTCTTTACATCCATTTGCCAAAGATCCCACTCTAGGTTCACTGCCAATGAGATGAGTATCCGGATTGTATGAAGCTTCGCCACTGGTGCAAACGTGTCTAGATAATCTTCTCCATACACTTGTGTGTATCCTCTTGCTACCAGTCTGGTTTTCTTCCTTTCTGGCTTTCCATTTGCAAGATACTTGATGGTATGCAAGAGTCTGCTGGTCACGGCTTTCTTTCCTCTTGGAAGCTCAGTCTCATACCAGGTGTTGTTCTTGATCATGGCATTGATCTCTTCTTCAACAGACTCTCTCCATTCTTTGTCTTGCATTGCCTCTTCATAGGTGTTTGGGATGTACTCTTGATCCAATTCTCCAATGAAGACTTGATGTTCTTCTGGATATTGAGCAAGCGAGCATACTGCACTCACTGGATGTGCCACAGCTTTAGCATTAAAGTAGACTTTCGGTTGCCTGATTCTTGTGCTCCTTCGCAAAGGCTGTATCTGATCAGGTGCTGCCTCATTTGTTTCTTCTGGAACTTGATCTTGAGTCTCAGGAACTGATTCTGATTTGGTCTCATCCTGATCATGAGCTTTTTGTTGATTCCCCCTTTCAGGGTCAGGATGGGCAATTTTTTCATTTTCATTAATCACATCTTCTTCAAATACAGCTTCTGGAACAGGTGCAGTAGCTTCAGGGATATTCCTTCTTGTTTCTTGAGTTGCTGGAGACATGCCAATGCCGAAGTTCTCCAAAATGATTCTGAGGTTTGTGGCTCTTTCTGATTGCGGTAAGTCCCTCAGATCATCCCAATTCTTCACCTCATAATATCCCTTTGTTTCCACAAACTTCACATCCCTTGATATTAAAACTTTTCTGGCTACTGGATCATAGCACTTATACCCCTTTTGTGTTGGAGAGTAGCCAATGAACATCGCTTTTGTGCTCCTGGCATCCAGTTTGTTTCTCTGCTCCCCTGGTATCAGCACAAAGCAGAGACATCCAAACACCCGTAAGTGGTCCAAAGCCGGCTTAGTCTGGTTAAGGACTTCAAACGGTGATAGATCTTTGAGGACTTGAGTTGGAGTCCTATTGATCAGATAAGTAGCAGTCACCACCGCATCACTCCAGAATCTCTTTGGAACATTGGTGTGGAACATCATTGATCTGGCTACCTCCATCAGGTGTCTGTTCTTCCTTTCAGCAACTCCGTTTTGTTGAGGAGTATATGGACAGCTTGTTTGATGAATAATTCCATGTTGAGCCAGGTACTGTTTGAATGCATGACTTGTGTATTCTCCACCATTGTCTGATCTGAGGATCTTCAGCTTGGCATTGAAGTGGTTGGAGACATGAGCTTGGAAATTCTTGAAAGCGTCTAACACCCTATCCTTGGACTGAATCAGTGTCAACCAAGTGTATTTGGATTTTTCATCAATGAAGGTGACAAAGTATTTGTGATTCTCCCTTGACACACATGGAGCCGTCCATACATCAGAGTGAACCAAGTCAAAGCAACTCTCATAGGTGGTGCCAGACCGTGGAAAGACTGTCCTACAATGCTTCCCCAATATGCAGGCTTCACACTCTTCATTCTTAGACACCACTCCAGGGAATATCAGGTTTAGAGCTCTTGTATGGGGATGTCCCAATCTGGCATGCCATATTGTGTTCTCAGCGCCATTAACGGTGCTAGCCAGGCAGTGAGGCATAGATGATTCTGGCACCATATTCCTCTCAAGATGATACATCTGCTGATGGTTGTGCCCTTTTCCAATGACCTTTCCTGTCTTCAGGTCTTGAAACTCAACTTCATCTGGTCTGAACACAACTTGGCAGCCCAAATCAATCGTAGCCCTTCTTACTGATAACAAGTTAGATGAAAATCCAGGCATATACAAGGCAGTAGATTCCTTATCAAACACTTTAAGGTTCCCTATCCCTTCTATCTTCACCTTATCACCATTTGCTATGACTACATTCCCTACGGCAGGCTGGATATTACTAATCAAGTTCCTATCACAAATCATGTGATGGCTTGCTCCTGAATCTATTATGATAGGTTTAGAGTCAAGAGAATGTGTACCAGCCTTCTTGGAAGCAATGAGAGCCAAGACAGTGCTCCAGATAAAGGAATTGGCGTCTTTTCTGGTCACAAAATCATCAGATGAGGTCGTACCAACTTGATTTCTCCACATGTCTTCAGTTGAATCACCCATGTGAGCAGAATACATGGTTCTCCCTTGAATTGCTTGCTTCTCCTTGGGTTTACATTTATCCGGCTGGCCTTTGAGAGGATCACCATCATCTAGGCATGAAATCTTTCTTCCAGTAAAGAAATTCTTTATCAGTGTGTTGAATGATGAGTCTAGGTGTAGGAGAAAGCTGAGGAACCGGTCGTTCTCATAGATGGTTTGGAGACTCTCCCATAAACACCCATAAGCGGTTTGAAGACTCTCCCATAGTCTCTTGGCGGTTTTGATGTGAGAATTGATCTTCAGGATTGGTTTTGACAAGGAGTTACAGATGAGAGCCAGAGCTTGTTGGTCTTCTTGAACCCATTGGTTGTGGTTGTTCACATATTTATCTTCTTCAGCCATCCTCTTTGAAGTTTCAGCCTTCATGATATGGCTGTCCCAAAGTCCATGACATCCCAAGGTGATTCTGGCCACTCTTGACCATGAGAGATAATTAGGACCCTCAAGGGTCACGGAAATTATGTTTTCCTTCTCCATTTTTATGATTTGCGGAATGAGAATAACATAAAAGCTTTGCTGAATAAAAGAGAAGGATAGAGAAGGTTTGCGGAATGAAGTAGGAGCTTAAAGCTCTGATACCATGTTAGAATTGATGATTTATGAAGAGAAAGAATATAAACACTCAAGAACACTCAAGAACAAATAAGAATAAGAAGGAGAGAAATTTATTTCCTTGATTCATTTCTTTGCAAATACATTGTAATATATAGAGAATACAAAAAGACATCTTCCATAAACAAGGTCCATGAATTCATGAACTCCCATAAACAAGGTCCATGATTTTGGGAACCATGTTTGAAGGATCCATGAATTCATGAGCTCCCATAAACAAGGTCCATAATTTTGGGAACCATGTTTTAGGGATCCATGATTTCTTCATGTCAACATGGAGAAGGTTGAGAAAAAGGTTGTGCAGCCAGTTGGAGTTAGAGCTATGATATCTCCTTATGAAAAACTCCCATTCCCAAAGAAGGTGATCACTAAAGCTCAAAAGAAGGTCATCTCCAAGTTCAGAAAAGACTTGAGTGATGTTGGAGTCAAACTTCCAGAGCTTAATACAATGCAAGAGGCCTATGTCCAAATGATGCTCATCAAGGACATTCTAGATCACAAGGAGAAAGTAGCGGAGCTTCTAGACATCTTTACAACACTGATTGATCGACAAGTCCCACCAAAGTCGCTCCCTAAGCTAGAGTCACCAGGGAAGTTCATACTGTCTTGCTCCCTTGGTAAAATAACCATGAATGATGCTCTTGTGGATAGTGGTGCCAATGTAAATGTCATCTCAATGGAAATGGTGAAGAGACTCGGTATTGAAAGCATGGAGCCAAACACACCCTCTCTCATGTTTGGGGATTCATCTTCTACAACTCCAATAGGCCTCATCAAGGATTTTCCTTTAAATATTGGAGGATGAACGATCCATATAGACCTCACAGTTCTGAAGATGGCAACTACGAAGAAAGTTCCTTTGGTCCTTGGTACCCCATTTCTCACAACAGTTGGAGCATGTATTGATTTCTCAAACAAGAAGGTCACACTCCTCAATGTCAACAAGGCTGTCTCTTACCCAATCCAGTCTCCAATGGATGCTGGTTATTGTGGAACAATCACTTGTGAAAACACATCACTTGAGAAGACCCAAGCAGAAGTGGTTGTAACTGAGAAAAGAGATCTTGTTGGCGAGTCTACACAAGAGTTGTCTGTAGAACACTTGGAAAGTGCTAAAAAGGAGGGGGTGAGTGGAGCAACAAAAGCTTCTCATGACAAGAAGAAGATAGTGAAAGAACCCCAACCTCCGCCTCTTGATAAGATGCCACACACCCTCACTCTCCATCCAATGAGGCTCAAGGATGGAGATCAAGTCCTACTCTTCAACTCTCGTTTAAAGCTGTTTCCCAGGAAACTCAAATCCCGATGGTCTGGACCATTCACTATCAAGGAGGTAAAACCCTATGGTGCAGTCGTGCTATGGAGTCACGATGGAAGCGATTTTGTGGTGAACGGTCAACGCCTCAAACCATACCTCGCCTACACCGAAATCCCCGAAAGAGAAGACGATGTCTCTCTGGGAGAACCCACCCGCGGTTAGAGAGCCAATCGAAAGTCAAGCTAGAGACTTAAAACAAGCGCTCTTGGGAGGCATTCCCATGTTTATCCTTTGCATATATTTCTCTTTATATTTTATCTTGATTTAGTGTGTTTGAATAAGTTTAGGGACAAGTTTGGGGGAGTTCTAAATCTTTCCAAGAGTTCAGGACAAAATGGCCAATGTCACAACAAGCTCTCTCTCCTCATCCCCTTCTCTCATCAAGGCCAACTCCAAGTAAGTGCATTCTACCTTTGTCAATACCTAGTTCATCATGTTTTTATTTTATTTTATTTTTTTCCCTTTGATCTCTCTTTCAAATTTGCTCTCACACAAGAGACTGTGTGAAGTAAGTTTGGGGGAGAGTATACTATCTCACATTGTGTTTTTTTTTGTTTACTTGTCATGAGTCTCATGCATTGCATTGTACATACTTATTTGCAGAGAAAAACTTGAAAATTTTCGAAAAGAAATAAAATAAAACAACCATTTAGATTCATATTTTATTTTATTTGCATCTTTAGGATTGAATCTAGAAGCATTTAGGTTGCATTTAGCTGTGTTTTGATTTTCTTGCAAAGAGCACATGTCTAGAACTCAACATGATACCCTAGCTAAACATATCAAGTAGCTTAAACATTTATTGAAAATCTTGTATGCTTCGAGCCTTGAAAACTCTACTTGAAACTTGTTGTGAGCTTGACATTGACTTGTTCTTGAAACCAACTCCAAACTACTTGAGCTTAATGAACTTAATTTCTCTTGCATATGGGCACTTGCATACTTAATCATGGACCTCATACACATTTGGGTTATCTTACTCCATTCATTACCCTCTTGTTAACCCAAATGGCACTTCCATACCCATTACCCATACCATTATTTGAAACCATCATTGATTTGCTTGTGTGAGGCCTCTTATTGATAGCTTGTCATGTGCAAAATCTTGAGAGTATAGGGAGCGACATAGGCTTGTTCTCATCTTTGCTAGCATTAAGACCTCATTTGAGCTAGCATTTAGGATGGTGGTTGGGTTTGTGAGAATAGTGTACCAAATGAACCAAAGCGAGTGATTTAAGAGAAGAAACCTCTTGGGAGAAAAGAAAATAAGAAAAGGAAAGTTCTAGATATGTCAAAGAGAACCCCCAAAAGAAAAAAAAGAGTGGGGAAAGAAAAGAAAGTAACAAAGGATTAGAGCTAAGTGTTATCAAAGATGAAAAGTCCCTAGTTGGTTAAGTGAAAAAAAAAAAAAAAGGAAAAGTGTTCATTGGATGAGAGGTGAATTGGGTGTTATCTTTGGGTTTTGGAATGAAGAAGAAGAAGGGTAGAACTTTGAATCATTTAGGACAAAGGTTAGTTTGATGAGAACCGATCTATGTATGCGTGAATTGCTCCTTGTCTTAGATAAATTTTGCATATTGATCAAGTTCATGTTTCTGAGTGATTGCCACTTTAAAAAGATATATTTGAAACTTTTTCTTCTTTCACATTAGACCATTTTCACTCAACAAACCAAATGATTGAGATCAAGTTCCCATTTGCAAGAACTCACCTTATATGCTTGTTTGAATGAATGTGAGAGTTGGTTAAGAGACTTGTTGATTTATGAGTGAGTGACTTGTGTAAAGATACTAGAGTGTAAGAGAAAAGATTGTTCATGCTATTTGCTATGTTTCTTTTAGGATGTCATGTTGAAGGTTAGAAAGTGTTTCTTTTAGTTACAAGTTCCTATTATAAAAAATTTCATAATCTTGTTCTTGAAAGTTTACTTGTGGACAAGTAAAGAGCAAGTTTGGGGGAATTGATATCTCTTGATTTTGATGAGTTTTAGATTCATATTTTAGTTTAATATTATCATTCTAGGTTGCATTTAGGTCTTTATATTGCATTTTCATACATAATTGCATTTGACAAGGTTTGGAGTGCACAATTGGAAGTTTCGGGCAAAAATCGAAGGTTAAACTGCATTTTATAGAAGTCTAGAGTCAGCAACGAAGTTATCAAAAGTTCAGTGACCAATGTGCAATTTCATAACTTCGCTGGGCTAGAATTGCACAATCAAAAGTTAAGGGCTAAAGAGAGGACATTTCTGCAATATCTAAAGTTTGGGTCCGAAACGAAAGACATAAGAAGTATGAGGACCAGAGATGCAAAAAGAAGGAAATAGCCGGTTTAAAGTAATCGATCGATGCAAAACTCCAATCGATCTATTCAGTTTTTAAAAACGCATCGATCGATGCGGTTTTTAATCAAAAATGAATCGATCGATTGGAGTCTCGCGGCCAAAAAAGCACTTTGCCTCCTTTCAAGTGCTGGACAACTTTTGTGATGATTTTGGCCTAACTTTCCTTGCCTTTTCTGAAGAGTCACCTCCAATTCAAGTTATCAAGGGTCAAAAGGAGTTAGCAAAGGAGAAGAAAGTGGAAACTTTAATGGTGGCCTTGCCTTTTACAACCTTGCACCAACCTTGCAACATGGAGAAAATGATGACATATTCTGCTATAAATAGAGGGGTTGCAAGGCTTGATAAGAACACACATCCCACATCCCACAACACACACAACACAATCACATCCTATTCTACACATCTATCTTAGTTTCAGTTTTTGTTCTTAGTTTGAATTCTTGTTCTTGTTATTGAAAGTTTGAAGTTATTATTGAAGTTAAAGTTTGAAGTTCATCGATTACTTGAAGAGAAACTCTTTCTCTTCCCAGAGAAGCCTTCTTAACTCTTTACTCTGTTCTCTTTTATGAAATCAATTATGTCTTGTGTTCAAATTAATATGTGTGAGTAATCTACTAGTTAGGCTAAGGTGATTCAAGGGAATCCATGAATCACTGAAACTAATGTGTTAATCAAGGGAAAATAATCATTTGGTTCTTCATCTAAATTAATCTTAATGCTTGAATTAGAAGGTACACCTAGTTCATGATTAATAGGAAATTAACACACCAAAAGTGATAGTTAAAATCCCTAAAAGAATCTAGATGAGCAAAGTTCTGTAGCCAACGAGAGTTGTTGTTATAGACTTTGTGAATATATCAAACCTGTTAAGAATGCATGTTTAGGATATTGAATATGGCGAGAGTTGATATTTGGAATTCTATAACATAGGGTATAGTACTACGAGAGTAGGATAAACTAAATAAAATTGTTTGAGTTCAAGAACGGTTCTAAGAACATACACCTTGATTAATACTTGTTTCATGATAAATTTATTTCCCGAGAATTACCTAAAGCCTAACGCTTTTTAAAATCATAAATCAATTTAAATCATTAGCAACTGTGACAAACAAACAAACAAACAAAACCCCTCATATCTGTTCTAGCTTAACTTTACTCTCAAAGTTTTATAGTGTAACCTTGGTCCTTGTGGATTCGATCCCTAAGTACTACCGCGCATTACCGTGCACTTGCGGTTGGTTTTTAGTGGTAAAACCTGAGCACATCACTTCCTTTTACTAAACCATAGTCTTATATAAACCAAACCGTGTAACAAACTCTTGGATTAAGAAAGTCAATTGAAAACATTCAATATGGTATCAGAGCCACCAACGGCTTTCTTCTTCGGCGATTCATGAATTCCTGAGCTGGATTTGCTTCTCTTTCATGGCGGTGAGTATATCGGAGCTTCGATCGATCTCTGTTTTCGTTAATCTCATCGTTTTCTTGGCAATCCGACTTGTTTCCGTTCTATCGTCATTTCTTTCTTCGATCTTTGGTGTTTGAAGCTTCCGATTTCATTCTGATCTTCTTCGATTCATCTCAATCATGAGTTCTAATGCTACAAATCATTCGTTTTTGGATCACTATGAGAATCCGTACTATCTTCATAGTTCTGATCATGCCGGCTTAGTTCTTGTTTCCGATAAACTATCTTCTGGTGCGGAGTTTCATTCCTGGCAGAGATCGGTTCGTATGGGATTGAATGTCCGTAATAAGCTGGGTTTTATTGATGGTACGATTCCTAAACCCGCTGATACTCATCGTGATTCTGGATCTTGGTCACGTTGTAACGATATGGTTGCAACTTCGCTTATGAACTAGGTTTCTAAAAAGATTGCTCAGAGCCTTTTGTATATTTCTACTGCTGAGTCGATTTGGAAGAACATGTTAGCTCGTTATAAACAGGATGATGCACCGAGGGTATTTGAGATTGAACAACGCTTGAGTTCTCTTCAACAAGGTTCAATGGATGTTACTACTTACTATACGGAATTGGTAACTTTGTGGGAGGAGTTTAAGAATTTTGTTGATCTACCTGTCTGTACTTGTGGCAAATGTGAATGCAATGCTTCTGCTTTATGGGAGAAAATGCAGGAACGTAGTAGAGTGATGAAGTTTTTGATGGGACTTAATGAGACGTATGAGGCTAGTCGTCGTCAGATACTGATGATCAAACCGATTCCTTCTCTTGAAGATGTGGTTAATATGATCACTCAGGATGAAAGACAGAGGAATATTAAACCCCCTGTGAAGAGTGATGCTGTTGTATTTCATACTACGAGTTCTGTATCTGACATGGTATCTCCTACTGATGCTCTTGTTCTTGCTGCTCAACATGGTTATCGTCCTAAGCAAAGACCTCTTTGTACTTATTGTGGCCAATATGGACATGTTTTACAAAAGTGTTTTAAGATACATGGATATCCTCCTGGACATCGTTTTCATGGTTAGACACCTCGTGGTCCAACTTCTTCATTGGCTCCTCGGGGACAACAAAGTCAGAATGGTTTCCCTCGACCACAATCTCAATATCCTGCTCCTCAAACAGTGGCTAATGTCAATATGGATATCAACCGCTTCAGTAAAGACCAAGTTCAGTATCTTTTACAACAACTCCAGGCCTCAATTCGACCTTCAGAGCCTGCAGTTCAGAATCAGAAAGCTTCAATCACAGAACAGGGACACATGGCTGCTCAATCATCATCCGGTATAATATTCTCCTTATCTTCAAACCTTCACTATGAAAATCAGACACTTACCTTTAACCATCAATGCCTCTCTTCTCTTTATAACTCTTTGCCTAGTGGTTCTTGGATTCTTGACAGTGGGGCTACGACACATGTGTGTTCTGATCTTGCTCGTTTTAGTGATCTAACTCATGTCACTAGTGTCACAGTTTCTCTCCCAAATGGTCACAAGGAGAACATTACTCATATAGGCAGTATCATTGTTTCATCATCTCTTACATTGCATAATGTTCTTTATGTACCATCATTTCGCTTTAATCTCATTAGCATTCGGTGTTTGTTGGTTGATAATAATTCCTCTGCTCACTTCTACATTGATCACTGTCTGATCCAGGAATCTACTCAGGGATTGACGATTGGTAGAGGTTTTGTTCACATCAATCTTTACATTCTCGATGTTTCTATTTCCGATTCTTCTTTGTGTGCTTCTGTGTTGGATGATGGTCATATTTGGCATCAAAGACTTGGACATCCTTCAATGGCTAGACACCTTCATATTCCGGGTATTAAAGCATTTCACAAGACTTCTGTTTCTCGTATTGAAGATTGTCCTATATGTCCTTTAGCTAAGCAAAAACGTTTACCATATGTTTCTCATAATAATCTTTCTCCTCACCCTTTTGACTTAGTTCATATGGATGTATGGGGTCCTTTTCGGGTTGATTCCATAGAGGGTTATAGATATTTCTTAACCTTGGTTGATGATTGTACTCGTGTTACTTGGATCTACTTCTTAAAGAACAAAAGTGATGTTTCAACTATTTTTCCAGCCTTTATTCAACATGTTCACAAACAATATCAATCTGGTATTAAGTCTATTCGAACAGATAATGCACCTGAGTTGGCTTTTCATGATATAGTTCGAGAAACTGGAATGATTCATCAATTTTCTTGTGCTTACACTCCTCAACAGAATTTTGTTGTTGAGCGAAAACATCAACATATTCTTAATGTTGCAAGAGCTTTGTTGTTTCAGTCTAAACTCCCTTTGATCTATTGGACAGATTGTGTCTCTACAGCTGTGTTTCTTATTAATAGAACACCTTCTCTTCTTCTTGATAAGACGACTCCTTATGAAAAGTTAATGTCCAAACAGCCTGATTACTCTTTCTTACGCTCTTTTGGTTGCTTGTGTTATGTTTCAACTTTGGATAAAGATAGGCATAAGTTTACCTCTCGAGCTGATTCTTGTGTGTTTCTAGGCTATGCATCAGGGTATAAAGGATATAAAGTCTTACATTTAGATACACAACAGATTTTTATCTCTCGCAATGTTGTTTTTAAAGAACATACATTCCCATTTCATACTCTTGCTGATAGTTACTCTCCTGATGAACTGTTTCCCAAGATTGTTTTGCCTTTATCCACTCCTGATAGCATAGACTCTGCTATTCAAGGTCTCCCTGTTACATTACCTGCATCCTCTGCATCATCATCTGCATCTCCTTCTGTGACTATTTCTCGGGAAGCTATACCACCTGTGACTGGACAAAGTCAACTTCTCCGAACAAGGCCACAACGGACTGCTCGTGCTCCAGGTTATCTCTCTGAGTATCATTGTTCTTCTCTCCATAATTATTCTCTTCCTTCCACTTCATCCTTTTATCCGCTTGAGACTGTTCTTTCCTATTCTAACCTGCAACCTTTATATAAACACTTTCTTCTTTCTTACTCCATTGACCCTGAACCCACCACCTTCAAGCAAGCTATGTTGTCTCCTGAATTCCGTAAGGCTACTAATGATGAACTACAGGCTATGGAGGCTAATAGAACTTGGGATGTGGTGTCTCTTCCTTCTGGGAAGAATGTTGTAGGTTGTAAGTGGGTCTTTACCACTAAATATCGTGCTGATGGAACGGTTGAGAGACGTAAATCACGCTTGGTAGCTAAAGGATACACTCAACAGGAAGGAGTTGATTATACGGATACTTTCTCTCCTGTTGCCAAGTTAGCCACGGTTAAATTGCTTCTGAGTATTGCTGCCGTTAAGGGGTTAAAGCTTTCTCAAATGGATGTCTCCAATGCTTTTCTTCACAGTGATTTGGATGAGGAGATATACATGAGCTTACCTCAAGGTTACACACCACCACCGGGTGTTGTCTTGCCTCTCAATCCTGTCTGTCGCTTGAACAAATCCATCTATGGCTTGAAGCAGGCATCAAGACAATGGTATCATTATCTTACTGGTGTTCTGTTTGTTGTTGGTTATGCTCAATCTCAGTCTGATAACACTTTGTTTGTTCGCCGTTCTGGCGGTTCATTTACTGCAATCCTCATCTATGTTGATGACATAATGATTGCTAGTAATGATTATGCTGCAGTGAAGATTTTGAAAGACACTCTTCATGCGTATTTCAAGATTAAAGACCTTGGTGATTTGAAGTTCTTCTTAGGTTTAGAGATTGCTCGCACAACGTCAGGGATTTCTGTTTCTCAGAGGAAATATGCTCTCAATCTCTTGTCTGATGCTGGCTTGTTGGCTTGCAAACCGTCTTCGGTTCCAATGGATCCTGTTGTTAAACTCAGTATCAACTCTGGTACTCTTTTAGATGATCCTTCTCAATACCGAGCTTTGATAGGACGCTTGTTGTATTTGACTATTACAAGACCAGACATCACCTATTCTGTTCATTGTCTTAGTCAATTCCTTTCAGCTCCCACCGATGTTCATATCCAAGCGGCTCAAAGGATTCTACGTTACATCAAGCATAATCCTGGACAGGGTCTCTTATATTCTGCTTCTTCTGAGCTCTGTCTCAATGCTTTTGCTGATTCAAATTGGGAAGCATGTCCTGATAGTCGTCGTTCGATAACAGGATATTGCGTCTATCTTGGTACATCCTTGATAACTTGGAAGTCGAAGAAACAGGATATTATTAGCCGGAGCAGCACCGAAGCAGAATACCGAAGCATGGCTCAGGCTACGTGTGAATTACTCTGGTTTCAGCAACTTCTTACCTTTCTTGGAGTTCACGTTACGACTCAAGCTAAACTTTTCTGTGATAGCAAGTCTGCCATTTACATTGCCACGAATCCGGTGTTCCATGAGCGTACTAAACATGTTGAAATCACTGCCACACAGTTCGTGATCAAGTCAAGCTTGGCTTCCTCTGGTTGATGCATGTTTCAAGCTCTAATCAACATGCTGATATTCTTACCAAACCACTTCAATCGGGTCCTTTTACATCCATCCTTCATCGTATGTCCACTTCAAGCCTCTTGACTCCATCACCACCTCTACTTCCTTTCACTTCATCGTCTTCATTTGCTTCCGCTTCATCGGCTTGAGAGGGGCGTATTAGATCATATATGTATTGGTTTATGTTGGTTATCTATTTTGATCTTGGTTTAGCTATGGTTTAGCTTCCTTTTACTAAACCATAGTCTTATATAAACCAAACCGTGTAACAAACTCTTGGATTAAGAAAGTCAATTGAAAACATTCAATATCATCTTTTAAATAAGAGATTTAATAGATATTTTTTACCTAAAAAATATAAAAAAGAAAAAAAAATCATAAAGTTAATAACCTTACCCTAAAATCCCGAATCAATCATAGTCTATGCATAATAATGGACAAAGGTGTGAAGGCACGCAAAAACTTATCGTAGGGCATTTCTGGAGAAGCATGAAAATATTATTTTAATAATAATTTATTTTACTAATTCTTAAAGCATTTGGATCTCTAGATTAGTTTGTCAAAAGTAAAAATAACAAAGTTGACAAAAGAAAAGAAGTAAAATAACAAAAAAAAAATGAAATGGAGAAAAAAAAGGATTGGGTTCATATTAAGACTAGGGTTAACCCGGCGGGATATAAATAAAAATAATAATATAAATATATATTAACTCTGGGTAAAATTGTGAAAAAAATCTTTAGTTTGTTATCAGCCAAAATAACATTAACTTTCACTATTTCTCTTAAATTTTTACTATTTATTATATTATTTTTGTTAGAAATTACTTAGTTAGTTTATCACTATAATATTTATAAAAATATATAATTATTTTATTTGTTCTCAATATTTTTATACTTTGACTTTGATAATAAATAAAGTTAATTTTTTAAAATAGTAGTCGATTAGCTTGAGTGCACGTTACATGCGATTCGGCCATGTATAAACACTTAAATCACTCCTACAAACGATTAACTTGAGCAAATTTATTAGGTGGTTTAAAACGAAAAACTCTTGCAAATCCCAAATGTATTTAAAAACAAAACAAAACATTGATGCAAAAGCATTAATAGCAAATTGCAAATAGCAAATAGCAAATAGCAAATGGCAAATAGCAAATAGCAGGTCTAGATACTTTATTAGCGTCGCCTATGCAGATGTGTCTTCTTGACCACCTTAGAAGATGCTTATAAGAGAGGCTTGTTGGTGTGGACACCACTTGAACAGGTTCCTATAGTAGGTGCTTCCTCAAGATCGTTACCATCAACGTCCACCTTAGTAGGCACTGAGATGACCCAGGCATATCATCTCCATGATCATCTCCATTATCATCATTGCCATCCTGTTAAGACAGAGACCCATCTCATTATTTTTATACAATGGAAAAAGTGGATTAGTATATATATATAAAAACATACATGAGGAGAATAAACCATAATATTAGGAAAATAGTTGATAATGCAATGGGATGCAGAAGACACGTACCAGTACCAAGCTTCGAAGGCTCAGATGTTATGTAGTTTTGTCATCTCCCCATCGAAACCGACAAATAGACTTGCAGTAGTCTCATCAGTAATAGTCATCTCCACACGATACTTATAAGACAGAATAAAGTGATTTAAAAGTTTGTTGGTTGTTGATGTGTTTGCCGAACATCATCAAAGTTTATTAAGAAAATCAAGTTGGAGGATCCAATATACCAAGCTTCGAAGGATGACACAGTTCGCTGAAGCTTCTTTGTACACATGGAGCAAGATACATTGCACCAGCCTTTGTCCATATTGAATCCGGTGACTATCCCGTTATAGATTAAGTCAATCTCTTGCAGGTAAAAAGTGCAGAATCACAAACAGAGATTAATTAATGAAAAACACTAAATTAACAAAGCTTGTGTTGTAACCAGAGGCTGGGCAGTGATGATAACATAGTTTAGTTCAGTTATGGTGAGAGCCTCAAATTTGGCGTAACCCCTCAACAATGAAGCTGCTGATGTGTTCCCAGTCTCACATGAGACCAGCCTATAACGATGAACAGAGACACGTGAGGGTGTGTTTCGGATAAGTAGAATAACAAACTGATTGCCGGCATAATAATGGGAGAACAACCAAATATACTTACTTGTAAAGTTTAGCTAGACAAAAAAGTTCACTGTGATCACAGAACCTGAAGGGTTTCTGCAGAAATTGAGAATACAGGTTCGGTTATCTCTTCGAAAGCTATTGAATCACTGAACCGAATCAAAAGAGAACAGTCCGAGAGTCTGAATTTTTGATTGCACCGATTCAAATCCAATCCGCTCAAGGAGTTCATAGAACCCGCCTTGATAAGATGCTTGTAGGTGGTGAGACGGTGGACGTTGACGGTGGCCGGCATGAGGGTCGCCTGAGAACAGTAAAGAAACGAAATACTAATAATCAAACGGATTTGAAACCATTTATTAAAAAAAGAATAAACATCGAAAACATAATTTTCATAACTCTGAGTTTAAACAGCTGTGCATTCAAATACTCAGATGAACATGTATATGCAAAATGGAATAACCTTAACGTGGAGGCGAAGCATATCTAAACCCATTAGCTAGCCACCGTTTCTTACCTCCCAAAACCAGAGAAGGCGCACCTCCACAGTGGAAGAACAACGCTGTATTTCAAATCAGCGAAAGCCAAAGAAGAGTTAGCCATTACACTTAAAAGTAAGTTTCTCTTGTATTAGCAAATACAATGGTGGGGATGATGTTCATAGGATGAAGTATGACTTTTTTTATAGGTGGAATCCCACCGACTTTAAGGGAGATAAGGAGCATTGGATGAGTGATCGTGGTTTGGGTGGGTCCAAGGATTTAAGAAAGTTGTTAATGGCGATGAATTATTTTATCTAGTAACGAATCCGAGAAGATGAGCCGCAACCAAAACAACAGTAACGGAAATCCACACGGATACTCCACACATATATTGGTCTCGGACAACCTTCCAGAACCGCCATGGTAGGCTGACCGCTGACGTCTTCAGAGATGGAGAAAACGTAAATCCCTAGAATCTTCAGTCAACACAATGGAAGAAAGCGAATGCTAAACGTGGTTAGCTTTTGTGTGTATTCTGTGAAGCCCAACTTATGTCTTTCCCAGCCCAAAAACCAATGAGAAACTAAAGCCCATAAAATGAGAGAGATAAACACATGTCAGCTTCACATTGCCCAGACACGTGGCAAACTCAGAAACACTGATTTGATGACGTGTATTGAATGAGAAGGGAGACATACTCTTTTTTATAATAATAGATAGATACATATATTTTTGGGTCCAAATATTAAGATATCTATGAACGGAGTGAAACAAATATAAAATGTCATTTCTCATTTTTATCATAAACTAAACAATCAGCATAATGTATTAAACACTAAAATTAATAAATTTTGTTATACTAAAATAGTTATATCAAAGCTGAAAATTTTCATTTAGAAGAGATAAATTTGTTAAATAATGTTATTTAATCCAAATTTATAGTAAACTAATATCTTATATAAAATGAAATTATTAATATTTGATAATAATATAACATATAACAAATTAATCATATATAATAGTATGTAAAATCCTTTATATAAAAATTACAAACACAAAATGATTAATGCAAGAAAAGTTTGGGAAAAGTGTCATTTTCGACCTCAACATTTCATGGGGTGCCTTTTTATACCTAAACAAATCATATCTGAACTAAGATTTTATCTAAATTTTCAACCCAAACTTCATTCCTTAGAACGAGAACCTACCTTGACTAACATCTCGTTAGTCAACCGTTAAGTACGTCGTTTTGTAAATGAAGAAATTTTTTTAAAATTACGTTTGCTGAGAATCGAACCTTAGTCTCACGAATATGAAACCGTTTTACTTACCACTGTGCTATGACACTTATATTGTCATCTTTTTATATTTAAAACATGTATATTTTGTTGTTTCTATTCTAAAGGAAAATCTTTTTTCTTTACAAATTTTTATTTAGTACAAATTATAATTGCATCAATACTTTATATATTTTAAATTTTTTACATCTTCTTGGATCAACATCTTCTTTGGGACGGTTCACTTAAATAAAAAGGTCTCATATAGTAGCTTGACTTTCACTGGAAAAATGTTTTCTTTAGAAAATTTTGAATAATTTGTCGTAAATTTTTTTCAGCTCCATTATTGTGACGTGCGTGGCACAGAAGCTGAATATTTTGAAATAGAAGAAGAATTAAAAAATAAAAAGAAAATGGTGATCCAAAATAAATCTCATAAATTGGTAAGAAGCAAGAACCCTAGCATATGCATCTAAATGTTGCATCCAAATACAAAAGAAGAACGTGGGTTTTCTTTGTGAATTATCACGTTGTACACACGTCTCTGATTCTGGACATTGTTACTTGGTCATATATAGTCATGGTGCTTTAATTAAAACTCAACTTGATGATGCTTTAGTTTTTTTTTTAGAAAACTTAAAAATCAACTTGTTGGTGTTAATATTGTTTACATAACATGGATATATTTATCATTACACCTCTGGAGACATGGTCGAAGCTCTAAAGACATGGTCATATATAGTCATGGTGCTTTAGTTAAAACTCAACTTGATGATGATGCTTTAGTTTTTCTTTTAGAAAACTTTAAAATCAACTTGTTGGTGTTAATATTGTTTACACAACATGGATATATTTATCATTACACCTCTGGAGACATGGTCGAAGCTCTAAACACTTATATGGAAGAATGTCTCACCACTAAAGGTGTAGGGCTTTCTTCAACAGTTATTCTTTTGTTTAGATCACTCGTCTTTAAATGACGATGGACGGCCATTACGGACTAAAACGGACGTTGATCATCTTCATTTTTGTCATTTTACGTCTTGTTCAAGGTCAAGATCAACAAGGTATGCATCCGCATTCTTATGGTTATACATATATAAAAAAATTTACGTACTCAGCGTTGTTTTATTTTCATTTTTTACAACAATATATAAAAACCTAAAACAGTTCATATAATCAAACCAGAGGTGAACCAGACATCTTAGAGCATCATTAACCCTACCATGCCATTTGGGTGCTTATTATTTTTTATTTTTTCTGATTTGAAAAAAAAAATTAAAATGAATCATTCGCGGGCCGCCACGTATCAGTGGGACCCGCAAATATTACAAGAACCAGTGCTTAATTAGGAACTATAGGAGCTGGTGATTAGGGTTTTGGTAGACTCCGCCCTTTAAGCATCCCTCTAAGCACCTCTAAGCATTCTGGTTAAAGATGCTCTTAGAAAATAAAATTGTTTACATAACTATTATTATTATTATTATTATATTATATTATTATTTGAAAAGTAAATTTGCTTATGTGTCACGTTCTCCAAGATTTTATGTAATTTTGCTTATTTATCATGTTTTTAAAAATATTATATAATTAAAATGAATTTTTATTAATAATATTAGATTTTTATAAAATAACATAATTCTTATTTATTATGTTGTTATTTTGAATAAATACATTTCTTATAAAATTAATATATATATATATATATAAATAATTATAATTAAATACAAGTCAAACAAAAATATTTGTATAAATATATTTTCTAAAAATTTGGTAATATGTGAGTATTGTCATTTGTAATTATTTTGATGTTTGATTTAAACTTTTTGAAAACATAAAAATAAGTTATTATGCTGATTTTTAATTAATAAAACATAAACTAATAAATATTTTTAAGAAAATTATGCCATGGGGGAAAACACATAGTGATAGATATGTTAGAGCAAACTCTTCCCTTTTTTAATGCATTTGTATTATATGTTTGTCAGGATTCATCAGTTTGGATTGTGGGTTACCAACTAACCGGTCTCCATATATCGAACCAACAACCAAATTGAATTTCTCATCTGACGAGGCTTTTATCCAAAGTGGGAAACCTGGTCGAATCGTGAATGAGTGGAATTATGTTTATAAACAGTATAATGCTTTGAGATATTTTCCAGAAGGAACACGGCACTGCTATGATCTCAGTGTCACGCAGGACACCAATTACCTAATTAGAGCTGGTTTCGCATATGGAAACTATGATGGCCGTAATATATATCCCAGATTCGATATATACATTGGGCCGCATTTATGGACAACGGTGTATGTGGAATATAATTTTGGAAAAGACTTTGAAATTATTCACATGGCAAAGTCAACCTCGTTGCAGGTTTGCCTTGTCAAGACAGGAACAACTACACCTTTCATATCAACTTTGGAGCTACGGCCTTTAAGAAGTGATGCTTATTCTACAAAATCAGGTTCGTTGCAACTCATGAATCGGGAATTCTATAAAGAAGACATAAGCTTACGGTATGTTAACTGTCAGACTCTTTCTTGTGTGCCACAAAATTCGATGCTTTTACCTTAGATCATCTCCAACAAAGATTCTCATTTTGAGAATTATTGGTCCTTATTTGAGTTTGAGTGAGTTTCTTCAATGGTAAACCTGATATATATATAGTTTTTTTTTGCATTTTAATCTTTAGTTTTAATAATAACTAATTATAATCACCAACTTTTCTATACACACTAAAATTTGTAAGCACAATATTTATAAAAAAAATAATATAGCACAAAATTACATAAAATTAACACACAACTAAATCATAAAACTATATAAAAATACAAATTAGTCAATACACTTATTTCTATAATGTTATATTATATACCAATCATTTTGATTATTAATATCATTGTATGGATTTTAGTTTGTGTAATATTTATGTGTCTTGTAATCTTTGTTTTCATATAAAATATTTATTATTTTTTGTTTCTGATTTTCAATTTATGTTGTGTTGCTCAATGAAATATTATTCTTATGTGAAATAATATTTCTATTTTACATAATCTTATTTTATAATAATATTTCTTAGTTTAATTTAGCATAATTATATATTTTTGTACTAATATATATATATATATATATATATATATATATATGAATATTAAAGTGAAATATAAATATAAGGATTAAAGTGATAAAAATAATATTAATGTAGTTATATGTAAGATATTTAATTTTGTAAAGAATAAAATGAAAAATAAATAGTATTTTTAGGTTTTAAATATGTATTAAAGAGTAAAAAAACTTTAAAATTTGAGAGATAAAAGCTTGTTAGAGATGCTCTCAGAGTTTAGTTTAAGAATATGACTATAACAAAATACCTAACAAATTTGAGTTAGGATAATTCTCTGAAATAGTTTTTTTCTATTAAAAAAAATATCTAAAATAATCATTAAATAAAAAATGATCGTAATAATTTTTTTTTTTGAAAATTTTAATATTTTTTATTTTATCTTTAAAAATTTTAAATTCACTCAATAACTCTAAATTTTAAGTACAGATTAGTTAACTCTAAAAGATATAAATATATATTTATACACTTAATAAAATCTATTTTGATTATTTTCTTAAATGTTAGTTTTGTGACAAAAAGAAATTTAAGGATATCGTAAGTTCCCTTATTTATTAATGCCAACAAAATTTATTACTTGTGCCAGGTATCCTAATGATGTCTATGATCGGATTTGGTCTTCGCAGTACGTTTTTGGGTCTCCGCAGTTTTTCTTTTCTGACGAGGGAAAAGAAATAAACACCACACTTAAGGTGAATTCCTCCAATCCATTTCAACTACCAGATCTTATAGCTAGGTCCGCTGGAACGCCAGTAAATGCCAGTGAACCGTTTACCTTTTACGGGTCTCCAGCTAACCCCAGTGACGATATAGTCATATATCTATACTTTGCCGAGATCCAAGACCTACGAGCCAACGATACAAGAGAATTCGACATTGTATGGAATGATGATGTTACAATTTCCGCATATAGTCCTAAGAAGTTAGAGATAGAAACCATATTCAACAAATCACCAAATAAATGTGATTATCAATCGTGTTACGTGGAACTGGTGAGGACTCGGAAGTCAACTCTTCCACCACTGCTTAACGCTTACGAGGTTTACAATGTGGTAAACTTTCCAAATACAGAAACATTTCCAGCAGATGGTACGTTAAATTTTTCTAGTTTAATTTTTTATATTTGTCAAAGTTGTTGGGAATCTCAAATCAGGAATAAGGCTTTTTTTTTTTTAATTTGCTCAAAAAAGATAATACTTTACCTACATATACTATCAATGGCATAGATTACTCTTACCTGCTACGAAATTTTGCGATAGAATCCCACCTTTACCTAAAGTGATTTAATCAACCCAGAGGTGGGATTCTGTAAGAATGAATTAAACACTAATATCTTAAAATAGTAATTAAACCAAAAGGAGATTAATGAAACAAATAAAAAAAAACAAAACAAAAGAAACATTCATCTAACATCGCTTGTATCTTTCCACCTCTATGCCAGTTGCTGCTATCAAGAATATTCAAGCCGCCTATCGCCTGAACATAATCAGTTGGCAAGGAGATCCTTGCCTCCCAGAGCAATGGAAATGGAAAGGTGTAGATTGCAGCTACACAAATAAGTCTACTCCCCCAAGAATCATTTCCTTGTAAGATCACTCCCTCACACATCTTTACAGCTAAATCATAGTCTTGTTATACACAGAACCGGCTGAAGAAAACCATCAGCCCTTTGGCAAAATGAATTTTAATTTCTTTTTACATATAGAGAATCTATGGGTAATTCAAAAAATTAGGCTTTTATCTCTAAGTTTTTTTTAATCCTCTTTTAACATTATTTATGCAAAAACTGGGGCCCACTGCCTCTTGCCCCATGTCCTAAGCCGGCTTTGGTTTTTTTTTTTTTTTTTCACCCGGCAGGCTTTGGTTATATATCATTTTAAAACATAAAATTTGCTATGCTCTGCTCATGTACAGAGACTTATCATCAAAAGGTTTAAGTGGGATCATCATTCCTGGATTCCAAAACTTGACACTATTACAAAGACTGTGAGTTTCTCGATCTTGTTAAGATTTAAACCTATTTTGTGTTATAGAATTTGAAATAAACTTGATACCAAAACTTATCTCAGATTCACTCTTTAGAATAATGTTTCCCACGAACAAAAATAAAGATAACAAGGTAATAACCAAAGCAAAAAACGAACTCTTGTTACTTGCTAAAATCTCTCTATCTCTCGTTTCAATCGGTTGGTCTTTGGCATGCATCGCTTCTTCTATTTATATAGGAGCTGGTGTTCCTTGTCCTATACTGATTATCAAACACTTTCCTAATCGCATTAGGCTCTTGAATTGTTGTGACCGACATTAGGAGAATAATCATCAAAACACGTCATTCCTATTGTAAGCAGAAGAAGAGATATTGGGCCAGAAGTTAGATTGTGCCCATCTCAGCACATTTATGTCTATTATATATAATTCTTTTTATCTTAACTGACATAGTTTTGTGCAGTAGAGATCGTGAATAGAACATTAAAGAAGGTGAAAGAAAAGTTTGACCCAAAACAAAAATTTGCCAAAAAAAAAATAAGAAGGTGAAAGAAAAGAAATAGATAAATGATAGTATAGTAATGTGTTTCAAAAAAAAAGATAAATGATATAGTAGTCCATAGTACGACCTGTAACTTACTAATATACTTCTAGGGAAGCAGATAGACAATAGATAAATGATATAGTAGTCCATAGTACGACCTGTGACTTACTACTATACTTCTAGGGAAGCAGATATACAACATTGTCTTTGTTCCATCTTTTTTTTTTCATTAATCGCATATATCACGTGTTTAAACGTTATTCTGCTATGATTTTTCTTTTCCTTACAATTCAAAACGTACACTAAATGGTGTGGTTAAATACGTTTTAGCCTGTTCAATCAAATGTGTTCACTATGTATGAATCTATGATGCATGTACTATGCATGTAGTAGAAACATAACTCAAATTATATTCACCATTTAATAATGATAATCATTTGTATCGTGACTTGATTTCTTTTGTATCTTATCTATCCAAAACTATGGATTCGAAAATTACAATTGTTCTCCATCTGAGACATATTGATTGACTTTCAAAATGTTTACAAACGGTAGGGATTTATCACATAACAGTCTCTCTGGAAACGTGCCCGAATTCCTAGCCACCATGAAATCATTGTCAATCATGTAAGTGTTTTGGGAAGTAGAATAAATCTTGATTTGTCTTCTATCATTCCCCCAGCTCAGCTAATGTAATTTTTTTTATTTCTTGACAGAAATTTAAGTTGGAACAAACTCAAGGGTCGGATTCCGCAAGTCCTTCGAAAAAAGAAAGGGCTGCACTTGATGTAAGAATTCCACATTTTTTTTCCCTTTCTCTCAGTATTTCAAGTGAAAAAATGTGATTTATAGGACAACAGGAAACCCAAATCATTGTGAAGATGTTTCATGCAAAATTACAAACAAGAAAATCTTCATACCAATTGTTGCATCGATTGCTGGATTGGTTGTTATAGTGGCTCTCCTTGTTCTACTTTTTGTTCTCAAAAAGAAGAGAACGCCAAAAGGTATACTGTAAGTGGACCTTTACTGTTAACATGAGGGCGTACTTGAGGCTGTAAAAATCTCATGGAGTTTTAGTTTTATTGTTATCTATGTAGGTCGGAACCAACAACCAATTACGTCGTCAATTATGACGAAGAAAAAAAGGTTTACATATGCTGAGGTTGAGGTTATGACAAATAATTTTGAAAGAGTTATTGGAGAAGCAGGCTTTGGAATCGTCTATCATGGTTCTTTAAGTGAGACTGAGAAAGTAGCTGTAAAATTGCTTTCTCGGTCACCGACTCAAGGCCATAAGCAATTTAAGGAAGAGGTACGTAATATCTATCTTCTGAACACAGCATGACCATGTTATGAGAAAAATATGAGATTCATATTAGGTATTTCCAAATGCTTCATCGATGAATACCAGGTGGAGCTACTTGTGAGGGTTCACCATGTAAATTTGGTAAGTCTTGTTGGATATTGCTTTGAGGAAAATCACTTGGCACTCGTTTATGAGTACACAACCAATGGAGACTTAAAGCAACATTTGTCAGGTAATCTAGAATACCCCCTCAATTTGTGAAAATTTTATCACTTGCCATATACCGATGGTACTTAGGTTAATATGGAAGAGTGCTATAACTTTTTGTGATGAGTGTAGGAGAACGAGGTGGCTCCCCTTTGAGCTGGGAAAATCGACTTAACATCGCAACAGACATTGCACAAGGTACGTTTTAAGTGTAGCCACTCCTCATCGTCTTTGCTTTTGTCTTGTTTATCTTATTTTTCAAAATTTAACTTCGCTATCCCTTTCCATTCTAAGTGCTTAAATGCATTTTCTTGCATTGATCAAAATTACATTTTGTTTACAGGATTGGAGTATTTACATACAGGATGTAGACCACCAATGGTTCATAGAGATGTCAAAACTACAAACATACTTATCGACGAGCACTTCCAAGCTAAACTTGTTGATTTTGGGCTCTCTAGATCATATCCAGTTGGGAATGAAAGTCACATGTCAACAATTGTTGCTGGTACTCCGGGATATCTTGACCCTGAGTAAGCTTCACCTCAACTAAAATTTGTATTCTTTCCCATTTGACATCTCCTATCTTCTTCTTTCAGGTACAACCAAACAAATTGGTTGACCGAAAAGAGTGATGTCTACAGCTTTGGGATTGTGTTACTGGAAATTATCACAACCCAATCTGTGATAGATCAAAACCGTCAAAAGCCTCACATTGCAGAATGGGTGGGCTTTATGCTTACCCAAGGAGGTATTGAAAATATTGTGGATCATAAACTCGCTGGGGATTATGACTCTAGTTCTATCTGGAAATTTATCGAACTTGCTATAGCATGCGTGAATCCCTCTTCGACCGGAAGACCAACCATGTCTCATGTTGTTAATGAATTAAAAGAATGTCTCCACTCTGAGAGTTCAAGGAAAGGAGGCACAACAGAGGTATATTCGAAGAGTTCTTCTGAACCGAGCATGCAATTTGCAGACACCGTAACCCCTGCTCCGCGCTAACGGCTCGTGACGAGTCCATTGTGTCAAAGCTTGAAACGGTGTAGTTTTCCTTTTAGTTGGTGCAGTCATTTGCCTCACCTTCATCTTCCTTCGCAGTTCTCTTCTCACACACTACTGAGAGAAAGACAACCTTTTTTTACTATTTTTTTTTTCCGTTTGCATCGTTGAATTATCAAACTGTACCATATACTACTTCATTTCATTTTATTTATCATTTTAAGTTTCTACACATAAATTAAAAAAAATATTAAATTTTATCTATCATTATCTATAAACTTAACCATATTTCAACCAAAAAAAATAAAATAATACATAAAATAAATAAATTTTGTATTAAATCATAAAATAATATTATTTTAAAACGAAAATTTTATTCTACAACGACATCTAAATTGAAAAAGAGTTAAAACTCTTAATTTTTCCTAAAAATCTCTACCTAAAAACTCTGCAATAATCTTGTTCTTGGTATGTAATAACTATTGGTCTTGAAATACTCTTTATATATTCAAGGACAATCCATGGAACATGAATAACCACAGTTTTTTTAAATAAAATTTTTAACTTTTTTAATATATGTTTTTAGTTTTTAATTAAAAAATATAAAAATCAGAAAAGATGTTTTCTAGTCAAAAATATAAAAAACAAAAGAACAAAAAAAATTCAAAACCCGGATTAGTCATAGTCTTAAACATAATATGTGGCCAAATGTGTGAAGGCAGTGCACGCACGTGCCTACGTATAATAAAACTTTATCGTAGGGCATTTATGGAGAAGCATGAAATTGTTATTTTTATAATAACTTATTTTCTAATTCTTAAAGCATTTGGATCTCTAGATTAGTTTGTCAAAAGTAAAAATAACAAAGTTGACAAAGAAAAAAGAAGTAAAAAATGAAGAAAAAAAGAATTGGGTTCATATTAAGATATATATTTTTGGGTCAAAATATTAAGATATCTATGAACGGAGTGAAACGAATATAAAATGTCATTTCTCATTTTTATCATTATAAACTAAAAAAATCAGCATAATGTATTAAACACAAAAATTAATAAAATTTGTTATACTAAAGTAGTTATATCAAAGTTGAAATTTCTTATTTGGAAGAGATAAATTTGTTAAATAATGTTATTTAATCCAAATTTATAGTAAACTAATATTTTATATAAAATAAAATTTTAATATTTGATACTAATATAACATATAACAAATTAATCATATATAATAGTAGTTTATTTTCAAATCATTTATATAAAAATTACAAATACAAATGATTAACTTATGAAAACACACAAAAAAAGACCAAAGATTATGAATCTATACTCGTCTTCTTGGATCAACATCTTCTTTGGGACGGTTCACTTCAATAAAAAGAGTCTTATATAGTGGCTGGACTCAACATCTTTTGATATTTGTAAATATCTAAAAAAACTGAAATTGTAAAAAACACCATTTTTCTTTTATCATTTTTAAAAGTATTTTAGTTATTTTTATCTTTTAAAAAAACACACTTATAATCCTTAAATTAATTAATTTAAGATTTAGGGTTTAAAGTTAAAAGATGGTGCAGGGTATGGGTAGAGTTTAAAAATGTAAAATTTAAAATTCTAATTAATTTTTTAAAAAAATTTGCTCTTTAAAAAAGTGATATTTTGAAAATGTATCTTTAATAAAAATAAAATTGAAAAGTGGTATAAAAAAAGGTAATTTTCAATACTTTTCTTAAAGTCATTTTTTTTTTAAATATCACTTTTTAAGGGGTAATTTTTTTTTTAAAATTAGTTAGAATCCTAAATTTTACGTTCCTAAATCCTACATCCACCCTACACCACTCATTAACTCTAAACCATAAATCTTAGATTAATTAACCCAAAAGTTATAAGTGTATTTTTTCCTTTTAAAAAATAAGACTAAAAGTGATTAAAATATTTTTGAAAAATAATATAAGAAAAATAGTATTTTTGCCAATTTCTCTATAAAAAAATGGTATTTTTGAAAATTCCCCTAAAAGGAATCACTGGAAAAATGTTTTCTTTAGAAAATTTTGAATAATTTGTAGTAATTGTTTTTTCCAGCTCCATTATTGTCACGTGCGTGGCAGAGAAGCTGAATATTTTGAAATAGAAAATGAATTAGAATTAAAATTAAAAAGAAAATGGTGATCATCGTAGATCTGAATCAGAATTACTAAGCAAAGAAAAAAACCAAAATAAATCTCAGAAATTGGTAAGAAGCAAGAACCCTAGATTCGATCCTACTCTCTCCAGTCGAATCGGATCAGGGTTTTTGATACTCAATCCTTTCTTTGCATCGGATTGATCTTCTTTTAGAAATCGGATCCGAAACATGAAGGAAGGGAAATCTGCGAAGTTGAGTCATCAAGACAACAATGAACAGAGTCACCACCAAAACAGTCACCTGGGTTCCTTCAAACTCGCCAAATTGTTTGATTCAGAAGCTTCCTGGGACAAGGTAAGATAGTCTCCCGTGCTTTCTAGGTCTAAAGTTGATTCCTTTATCCTCTTGTATCGCTTACTCTGCTTTTAAAACTTGCTATCTTAGAGTGTGATAATTGGTTTCTGAAGTCTTGTGGTTCTGATTGGGGACAGGATCAACTAGGAGATGTGTTGCATTGGATCAGACAAGTTGTTGGCTTACTCTGCGGTTTGATTTGGGGTGCTATACCTTTGGTTGGTGGCATCTGGTTACTTCTGTAAGTTTCTTCTTTTTCTTGAATGTACAAGTTTGACCATAAAGAATGCAACTTTCTCCCTTTACTCTGAGTCTAACCGCATGAAATCGAATCAGTTTGATCAGGAAACACTTCAAAAGCCATCACTGCTCTCCTTAGTGATCTACTGACTATGAGTTTTGCTCGAATTTTACTTCAAAAATGTTTACTTGTTTGCATGAAAAGACTCCACCTTTTCATGAAGGCTTATTAGAGTTCGTATTTGTAGGTTGTGACCATTACATCTATGTGAAGTTTAGTTTGTTATAACATGGTGTTGGGGTAACAGTCAAAACCTCGGTGTTTGATTGGATTGATTAGTTATTAGTCTTCACTTGTAGCAAAGTTTAACTACAAGTGTTTTAGGGGACCTTCATAGGACGCATTTGAATGTTACTTATGACCTTCCTCTTATCAAGTTGACTTTGAAAAATCTGGCAGGTTTCTGGCAATCTCCTCAGGAATAGTATATGGGTACTATGCATTGATTCTAAAGGTTGATGAAGAAGACTATGGGGGTCATGCAGGTCTTCTCCAAGATGGTTTATTTGCTTCTCTAAGTGTATTCCTGGTATAATCTACATTTTATACACTCTTTCTTTCTCTCTACATATTCTCTATCCTCATTATGCATCGCTTCCTACCCTAATTAGAATGTCTATTTTCGTTTCAGCTTGCGTGGATTCTGGTGTATAGCTTGTCTAGCTTCTGATAGAGATACTACTGTCTTGCGCTTATGTGTTGCTTTTAGCCTGCTCCGAGGAAGTTAGGCAGAACGTGCCTTTCATGGCTGCTCTCAATGCTTTTGCGTTTCTTAACATGGGAACTAGCATTGGTAGATCTTGTGGGTTTTGCTTTAGTTTTGTTGACTATTTTCTTTTTCTTAATTTGTTTAATAAACCAAGTATTATGTGTTTATGCCACAAAAAGGTAAAATTTTCCAGGGTTGATTTATATTTGGGTCAAGAAATCGCTGGCATCAAACTATTTCCACCTCATTCTGTATAAGATAATCAACAAAAATATGTTAACCCTAGACAACAGAAGGCGAATCAAACAAAAAAAGAAGGAAAAAAAATTAAATGCGTCTGCCGGGAGTCGAACCCGGGTCTATTGCTTGGAAGGCAATTATCCTAACCGTTGGACTACAGACGCTTTGATGTTTTTTATCAACAGCAACTTATATCATTATAAGAAGCAGAACAAATGCTTAATCAACAACTTATAGTATTTTTAATATATTAGAGCACCCCCATTAGAGGTTCTAATGGGGTTTATGGGCACAGATTTTTAGAAAACACAATTAAAATATTATTAATTTGGTGAACCCCTCTCTTGCAGGTTTATGGGGAAGAGCCTGGTTCTTCACTGTTTGGCGGACCCCACGACACGTGGCGGCCCGCCATTGGTCCAATTATTATTATTTTTTTTTATTTTTTTTAAAAAAAAAGTAAAAGAAAAAAAGAAAAAAAATAAAAAAAAAATATATGGTGAACCCCACCCATGGGGCTCACTAATGGGGATGCTCTTAAAGCCTAAAAAATATTTTTACAGAAATTCAACTCAGATTTGCTTGTTTTTTTTGTTGTTGTTGTTCTTGTTGAACAATGTTTCAAGTCCCAACTAAAACTCAAGAACATTAGGACAAATTCTAAGGCAAAAGCCTCAGCTAACCAATCTAAATCAGCATAACATTGTTGTAGTCTCAACCACATGCCTTGAAATTGTGTGAATCACAATCTTTCTACCATCACAATCACACCTATATTCATTTCTCTCCCAACAAAAATTAAAAATTAAAAACAAAAGCGCGCACACACACACATCAAAACACAATCTAATCTCAATCAATCACTCAACGCCTATCAAAATAAGAATCCCACTCATGCTTCTCAACATTCCCAAACACATTATACTTCCAAGAAAACCTCTCCGGAAAATCGAAAATCTCCTCATGCCCTTCCTCGATCCTCTTCCTTAACCTCTCCACTCTCTCCAACACCCCTTCCACAGCCACATCAAACGCATCTTCAAACCTTCCCACGTCTCCTCTCTTACCAGACGGGTTAAAATACATCAACCTCGGTATCAACTTGATCACTTCTTCTCTCATCGCCACAACTTTCGCCCTCGGTATCCTACTCAAAACCTTCTCTATACTCGCTTTACCTTCTTTAACATCCTTCCCTGATATAAAAACCGAGTATTTACCGATATCTTTCGGTAAATGCCAAATGTACTGCGCGTAAGCCGACCCTGGATGGAAGAAAACCGGTATACAACCAGCTAAGATCGAGTCGAAAGTGGAGCGTCGAGTGTATGAGTCACCAGGTGGTTGGAGACAGAACGTTGAGCTCAGGAAGAACTTCATGATCTGGTCGGGTTTGTAACATTTTTGAGAGCCTGAGACGCATTCAAGAAGCTTGCACTTTCTTCTGGAGGCTTTGCATTGGTCCATGATCTCGGTTCGTATGCTGTCACCTAGGTTTGGACGTGGTGCACCTACGAAGGAGAATAGGTAACGACGTTTGATTCTTCTCATACGGCTTTGCCATTGGAGGATCTCTGCGTTGGTTGAAGGGTGGAAGTAGGTTGGGTAAGGAATGGCGAAGCCGTGGTAGTTCCATGGGCTTGATTCGATTAGTAACATCGTCATGTTTCTTATTTCTGGTAAGATCATTATCATTAACCTGTAGAGAGAGACAACAATGAGAAAGCTTACAATAAAATGATTTAACACATTCATGAGTGATCTATATTATGTAATCTGCAAGACTAATGATCTCCAAGGTTGAATAAATATTTATAAAAGTTTTGTCACTATTAATTTTGATCTCTAAGATTGATTAAAAATTAATAGAAGTGTTTTAGTCATTCTGTAACGTTTTGCCAACTTGAGTTTTCCTCAAGAAACCATTTTGTCATTCCTTTCTACATATGATTTCAATTGACATTATGATTATGTCATTATTACCAATTGGAATTATCATCATCATCATCATCATAATAATGAATGATACATCACTTTCTACATTTTGACGATATAAAGATGATTATGCAACTATTTTAGTAATTTTACCACTCACATAATTCATTAATTATTTGTGTTTTCACGTTTCTGATGTGCTTATAATAACTAGCAAAAGTGTTAGACGTTATTGATAGGCTAAAACTAGTAGGATTGGCGGCGTACCTGTTGCCCCAGTCGGATTCATTCTCTGGTGTACGCATAAAGTCCCAAGTGGTGCGACCAGCCACCATGAAATGATCTCGACCGTCCATTCTCTTCCACTCTTGCCTCTCCCTCAGCCACTTCATCAGATCAAGAGCCGCCGCATCTCTCATAGAAGGGAACGGTCCCCAAAGAAACCTCATCAAGTCCAAACCGGGATAGTAAGGAACATACACAGCAGAAGCCAAAGACGAGTCTTTGGTCAAGCACTTGTACTGCTTCATCCTATTGTGGAATATCACTTCCAATGTGAACTGATTCGTAGCAAACCAACCAGAAACTCCCTCCATGTTTGGTAGACGAGGGCCTAAACCGAAGTTTGAAGTTAACTCGCACATATCTGTCCACCTGCTCAACGTCCAACAGTTCTTGAGAAGCTCTTCGTTGAATAAAGATGGAACATCGTGCATGTAAACATATTTTCCTCTACATGGGTCGTTACGTCGCGTTACTCTTGGTCGTGACACAACTTTAGGTCGGTTTCTCTTGGCGATTACTCTGCTTTGGACCTTGGAAGTATCATTATTCGACGTTTTTGCTTCAGTTTGATCGTTATTGTCATTAACTCGCTCTTTCTGTGATGTAACATCGTTCTTAGGGTCCAAAAAGTTCGGTTCCTTGTCGAGTGATTGATGATTCTCATCATTAATATCCACATTGCTCTCGTCGTTAGCATGAGGTCGAACCCTTTTCTTGTCCGAAGATCTACCACGATGTCCTCTCCTAGACCTCGTGGACAGACGACTCCAAGCCGTGTCACCTCTCTTCTTCACATCGTCAACGTTTTCTTTCTCAAGTTCCTCAACCAGATCAGTCACAACCTTGGCATCTTCTGAAATCTGAACCTCTTGAGACGAATCATTACCGGTAACAGGGAGAGTGTTGTTGTCGACGTCAGAGACAACAGTTTGGTCGGATTCATTGTTTTGTTGTGAGACGTGGACGGGGAGATCGATGACGTTTTCTTGACGGAACAATCTCTCGTGGTTATGAACGGTTTTTACGGAGGAGTTAAAAAGGTAAAGCAGACAAGCCAGAGGATGAAAGTGACCACTGCCACGTACCAAAAATGTGTTCTGTACTTTGAGCTCGACTTCTCCATCGCCATGGCTCCTAATCTCCTTTGTGGTTTTCTCATGCATTAGCCAAATCACACCTCAAAACCCTGATGTGTTGCTTGTGGCTGAAGAAATCGTGAAAGGATGTGATGATTCTGAGTGTGAATGAGAGATTTAAGGTAGAAATGGATCTCTTGCAGATTCAGAAGAGGAGTGGAGGCTGTGAGAGAGATATGAGATTGTGAGGGTGTTGAATCGTTCAAAGGGTTTTGTAGTAATAATTAATGAAAAGATGTGTGTGTTTTTCAGTAAACTAAGCATTAATTAATAATCTTTCTGTTTCTAAATAATTATATTATAGATCTTTCACAATATTAAAAATTATATTTTAATGCATTAATTTTAAAAATATAATAAGTTTCCATAAATTTTAACACCAATACCAGTTTTATAAATCCAAATAAAATTTTTAGAACATGAATTATTTAAAAACAGAGGAGTAGTTAACATTTGGGAAGATGTAAATAATTAATTCATATACATAATATAATAAGTTTCCATAGTGTTTTGTCTAATTTCATATTATTATCAGTTCATATACTATTAAATTATGTGGCGGTTATTTAATTACTACTTGGTTGTACGTGTTAGTGATGAATCAAAAGTTGAAGCCAAGTTTTTGCTTTTTCAACAATATTGCGGAGAAGCTAATTAGGGAGACCTGCGTTTGAGTTAGTCCAAGATGCTGCTAAGGTATTTCCTTAATTTTTATTTGAGTGATTTAAGACAATATTATTTATATATCTTACATCGTAAATTTTAAATATGGAAAATCCACATTTTCTACCCAATCTCTAACTGATTTACGTTGGAGGAAAGTTTCTATTCATGATTACTATTGGATCTCATGGTCAAAACAAACAAAATTCAGTATGTTGTTGATTATGTGGTTAACGATGCAGACATAATCCAACGCTTTTATCCACATGTAATATTGTTTTTACAGATAACTCAAAATTATTTATGCGCAGTGTATATTCTAACCAAATATTAACTTATTAATGCAGTCACATGTTGTGATATTTCATGATTATGATTCCGAAGAGGGACTGAGTATTATAAGTGGCGATGGTAATCCAAAATGAAGGAAGAAAGTTGAAGTCCATTATGCACATGAAAGTGGAAGCGTTTAAGCAATGATTCGTCTTTGTTTTTTTCAAATTTTGATTATGTTTTCCATTGTCTCTCTTTTGTTTTTTATACTTATCAGAATGAATAATAAGGTGGTATTTGCTTGGTTATGTATAACAACTCCTTTACCGCTTTTTTCAACATCATAGCAAAATAAGGTGATAAAATATGGTGATTCTATATATGTAAAACTTACAAAAAAAACTTTAAATTTATAACCAATCACTAACATATAGTATATAATTATATATCTAAGGTGATAAAATAAGGTGGTTCTATATATGTTTAAACTTACAAAAAAAAACATAATAAATAGAAGTGCAATGTAAAATAAGATAATATGGGGATTAAAGCAAACATTTTAAGGCTGAAAATTTAATAGTTTTAAAGAAAACAATTGGTATAATTATATATATCGTGAATGAGACAAAAATGCTGTTGAAAATTTTGGTTCTGCGAATTCTATAAGAGAATATCTTAGGATATCTATAAAAATGTTGTCACAAAATAACATTTAAGAAAGAAAAATGATCAAGTAAGCACCTACAAGAATATCTTAGGATAGTTATAAAAAATGTTGTCACAAAAATACTTGCGCAAGAATATTAGTTAATACATGTAATAATTAGTTTCCTTATTACAAATAAATAACGTGCGCAAGAATAATCATATCATATGAATATCATTTATGAAAATACCAATTTAATATCTTCCTTTAAACGCTTTCATTATTTATTGTATGAATATTATCTTGACGTCATTAATCTGAGAACATTCACTTTATATATATATAGGTGAATCTCGATGTCTTTACACCCACACATTCTTCTCTTTTGATCGCACAATGGCAATGGTGCGAGCCAAGAAAAACATTGTTTCTTTTCTTAAGAGAATTAAAACCCGTAAAGATACGTCGCATATTGAAGTTAGGATTATCCGGTTGTGGAGAAACTACAACAAAGAATCAGGCAACACCATTGAAATGGTTTTTGTTGATAAATAAGTAAGTCAACCCTATTTTCTTCTTTACCAAACTCTTATCATTTATTTTTTGTCTAAATCATATCTTTTTTATGTATAATCAGGGGATAAGAATTCAGATGTTCTACAAACAAGTTTTCCAGAATATTCCGTAGGCAGGATACGTAATTGTTATCTACTATTTTTCCAATAAATTTTTTAAAATATATAAACTGTTACAATTATTTATTTATTTTTGAAAATGAATAATGGGTAGTGATGAGTATGAAGATCAATAGTATTTCATTGCCAATCATTTTTTCCGACTATTCCGGTCATGGTATGTCACTTTAATATTTTTTTCTGTTCAATAAAGAATGGAAAAGAATAAATCTTTCAAATTATGTAACACGTCCACTTGCTTACAAATTAATTACATTTTTTGCAGGTTTCTAATGGAAATTGTTTCATTATCGAAACAAGTACTTCATACTTGATATAATTTATGGATAATACTTTTAATTTTATTATATTTTCTTTTAATATGTCTACATAAACTTTTCAAAAAATAAAACATAATAATATTTTTACTTAAAATAAAAACTTACAACACATATACAATACAATTCTAATTAGTGATAATATAAAATATGTTACTTCTAAAACTATACACTATTAATTCCAAATTTAGAAAATAAAATATCTTCTTAAACACACAAATTATTTTAGGACGTTGCAATTATGCATACTGGAACGACTACCTCTTGATACTGAAGTTACTTTGTTCCATCTCCTCCGTGCAAAATATCGAGTACCAACATTTTCTTGTGCCTGATGCTTTCTCCCAAATACGGTGGTCTTATGATATAAATTCGTTACTGTTAAAACTCTGTACTACTTAATCCATTATTTGAATTTGTTTATCCCCGCACAGGGTGCAGGCCGATCACCTAGTAATTAATGAAAAGATGTGTGTGTTTTCAGTAAACTAAGCATTAATTAATACTCTTTCTGTTTCTAAATAATTATATTATAGATCTTTCACAAATATTAAAAAATTAATATTTTAATGGCATTAATTTTAAAAATATAATAAGTTTTCATAAATTTTAACCAATACCAGTTTAATAAATCCAAAATAAAAAAATTTAGAACATGAATTATTTAAAAACAGAGGAGTAGTTAACATTTGGGAAGATGTAAATAATCAAAGATTCTCTCGCGCACAAGTGTCCTTAATAAGAAGTGTTCATACGGCCTAATTAAATCTTCTTTGATTAAAAGTAACATGTTTATTAAAAAAATACTTACAAAATACTCGCATATCTCATAAATGTCTTTTGAGAGGTTTTTCACGTGTATTAATAAATTATTTAAAATTATATTTTACTCTTTTTTCTTGCTAAATAAAATTCTATTTTATTCTCTATATATACATCACATATTTTTCTCTCTAATTAATATAATAAAAAAATAGGATTAAAACAATAGGAATAATTTCAATAATACTATCTAGAAAATGATTATTACATATAGCATTATAAAGTTTTACATGAATGTGATATGTAATATGGTGTTAGATATACCGCTGGGCTGGTAGTGCTTCTTCGAGGGACGAATTTGAACAAGCATTGTTCATGGTACCATCATCTCACTTGTATGCCTACATCGCTATGGAACTGTAAATCTCAGAATGTGTAATGTCAGGTAAAAATAATTTTCATATTTTCGATAGGGCAATTCTCTCAAATAGTTATTTTTAAATTTTTGTCATCAAAATAACTCTTAAAAGAACAAAATGTCCGAAACAATTCTTTTTATTTTGAAAATTTTTATATTTATTTTTTAAAATCTTAAACCTCACCTCTAAAACTCTACTTCATAAGTATAAACTCTAAATATAGATTAGTTAACTATGTGAGTATAAGTTTAATAACACCTATTTTTATCATTTTTCTTCTTTAAAATTATTTTTGTTATAAAACTTTTTATTGCGATCATAGGTATTTCTCTTTTCTCAATAATTGTTTGGTACTATAAGTTTATTAACCTAAGAATTGTTTGTGATTTTGGTGCAGTCGACCCAAGTAGGGAAGCAGATGATCATGTGCACTTGTGATTGGTCTTGTTGATCATCATTGTCTCTGGTTCCACTTCTTGTTCCGTTGCATATTGTAAGTCCACATTCAAATTAATTAGAAAATCAAGTTGAGGATAAAAGACAACTCTGTTGCAGTGCAGCAGACCAATGAACTCACTATGTATCTGGTCATTAACTTTTCGATTCAAATAAACATTTTCACCTTAGAACACTCACCGTGGCTGCACCAATTTACGACTTTCAGATTTCATCTATATACTGCAAAGCATTTACTTCATACAAATCCGTCTCTCTATCTTCTGGTTCGGTAAAATTAGACGGTTTGCAATTAAAAACTCTAAACCGTTTCCTTAAACCGCGTATTAAATATAGTTCGAACCCACGGTGCAATCTTTAGATGTTGTTCCTTTTATTGAATTAGCTTTGCATCTAATAATTGTGCTTAGACCACCAAAACATAGGCACGAGTCGTATATGACAATGAACTTACTCCATTACCATTTGATTATCTTTCTTTTGTTACAACCTCATCTTCCCTTCTCGAGCCAATCACCATTGAGCCTTCAAACCCGAGCCAAACAGAAGGTTTAACAACCCAACCAACCAATCATGCAACTAACTTTGTGGGTTTTAATTACGTGTGACTTTGGGGTTGAGATAAGTTGGGGTTCGAGTGGCGGGCCCACGTAGTAAGTAAAAGGTCGAATGACCCTTAAAACATAAAATATAATTGCAAGGCTCGTTAAGTAAATGACGACAGCTTGGTTGGTCATAGACTAGTCTATCATGCTTACTAGAGTTGGGCATTCAGTTCAATCGAATAACCGAACCAAACAAATTGAGAATTTTTGGTGTTCAGTTTTAGTTTAAACGGTTCTTGGTTTAGTTTGGTTTTAAACTACAAACTCCAACTCTAAACATTTCACTTTGATAACCAACTTTTCAATTATTCACTGTATCAAATATGAAAAAGTTATAATATGAAAAGTTTTTCTTTTGTTTTATTGATTTAAATGTATATGTATATATACATTTAAATCAATAAAACAAAAAGAAAAACTAAATCTTAAATCTAATCCTAGAAGCACAAACATGTTTGATTCTAAGGTTACCAAACCATAGGAACATAATATTCAAGCATTGATTACACATAGTTATTTCCTAACAAAACAGTGGACTGCGCAAAAAAAAAGGAATAAAATAGTGAATTTACACATAGTTATTTCCTAACAAAACAATGTATATTTATGTTTATAAGATCACCTCTATAAGGCATTGTATTTGTACAATTATATGGCGTACATCAGTAAGAAGATGCACAACTATAGAAAATAACGGAAACAAGTTTTTATTTTCAAAATAATTTTAATTGGAAACTTTAATACTTAATTATTGGTTGTGCATAATTGTTCTCTAAATAATAGCTGACTGCATAAAATTAGGATTAAAGTAATTAGCCATAAAAATAGACAAAAATTTTAGTTTTCGTTATTTTTTAACAATTGACTATTTTATTTTTAATTTTGCGCAATCAACCACAAGTTGAAAATTTATTATGTGTATATTTGAATATTAAAGATGATGACTGTAAATACTTTGAGGATAAAAAAAACTTATTTCCCCACTGGATCATAAGCATTATACAAACATAGTTACCAAACCAATTTATATTTTTCAAATGGTTCAATTGTATTTAATTTTAATTTATATATTTCATATTTATTAATATACTGATAATGTATAGTAAATTTTTAGATATTTAAATATAATTATTAGATAGATTACGAAATAAACTGCATGAAAAATATATCTAATAAACTACATGAGAAATCTGCCTAGTAAACTTTTTGAGAAGTCCGTCTAGTATACTTTTTCTGTTAATAGTAGCCTTCAAAAGAATGAAATTGTAAATACACTGTTTAGTTTTCTTTGGTCATAAAAGAATATTAATAATTTCACTAATCAATATTTTTATTTGATTAAATATAGAGTCTATATTTGTATTTCAAAATCAATTTTTTGCGTTATTTTCACAAATTTTGTTTGATCTAACTATAAAAAAATAAAATAATTTCTATGAATTTATGTCCTTGTAATATTTCATATATATTAATCATGGATCGTTGGTTAAAATGACAATCTTAAAAAACATGTTGACGTATCAATCTGAGAGTGTTTTTAAGTTTTTTTTTTCTAATTTGACGGATCTTATTAGAATTGTTAAAAGAATGATATTAAAAAATCATTTAATACTTATTATATATCACTAATTCAAATACAGAAAGAAACAAAATTTGAAACAACAATTCAGAAAAATGATAAAAATTTTGAATTTACAAACATAAAATTCAAAACTAAATAATAGTTTTTTATTATTATTTATATATCTACAATTCAGAAAGGCGTTTTCCTCTTTAATGAATTTTTTTTACCATTTTTTTGAATTGTTTTTGGTAACGAAAATCTAAAATAGTCTATTTGAAAGAATTGTCAAAAAAAAAATCTGGACACAATTTTATAAAATTACCGCCATCAAATTACTAAGATAAAAACAACAAAAACATTATTTTATACGTAGAGAAACAAAAATAAATTATAAATACATAATTAATTTAAATTTCAAATATGTTATTTACTTTGAAAACATCCCTCCTGAAGGCAGAAGATAACTCGATATATTATGTTTTGCCTTTATCCGATGACACGTTTCAGTTTTCAATTTGAACCACTAATCATAATAAATTGATTGAATATTGACTATGATATTTATCTTCTTTGATTAAATAAATTATCATATCTGAGCGGGACGTAAAGGTTGAAGTTATTACTTATAGTTTCTAGTCATATTTATAAAAAGAAGAAGTTTCTAGTCATATATTAAGTGTCATATATTAAGGTTAGTGCGAATATGATAATCCCACCACAATCTTACTTTTCCAAGCAATATATTATTTAACAACCAATGAATAATGTTGAGTAAAATATTGTTTTGGTTTGTAAAAGATTACTACAAGATTTGAGTTGATCATCTTTATAAGTGTCGACAATAACATTTTCATCATAACAAAATAGTAAATATATAGATCGAATAGAAATTGAAGAAAAAAACATCAGAGCTTTGGGGATGATAATAAAATACAAAAAAAAAACCTCAGACTGCAAACCCTATATATACATTTTTGAAAAATTAACAATGTAAATAAAACTAGAGTTTTATTCATAAGTTCACATATACTCAGGAGTTTAATTGATTTTCTTTTAGGTGAAAGTCTCTTTAATCCAATAGTTAAAATAAATAAATAATACTTCACAGGTCCGGTCCAGGTTTATAATTCCTAAAAGACGTGATACATATCGAAGGAGGTAAGTGATAGAAATATTATAACATGAGTAGAGCTAATTTAAAATTTGCATATTGTTAATTTTGTGGGAAAATAAAAAATATTTAAAAGTTTATTTTGAACAATGCAATGATATGTTTTAATTTAAATCACATTAGTATATTTTTGTTTTATGATATGCTATTTCTCACAGTGTCATTTGATTTAACTAAAGACCGTACGGAAATTACTTATTTACGACTTTATTACTGGCATTGTTTTACAAATAATTTTCCTCAAAAATCTGAATCTCTTCTCTTCTCCACCTTTTTGAATCTGAATCGGCTCGTGGTTTCCACGCTTGTGTTATCTATTCTATTGAAAATATGTACTTTTTAGAACTATAAAATATTCCCTAGTGCATTAGACATTATTTTGAAAAGTGTTTTTAAAAAAAAACTCATCACTACAATTATTTTCATTAAAAAATAACATATCTTAGTGAAAAAGAATTCTTAAAATACACGAAAAATTTCATTTGCTAATAAAATATATACTATTTTAGAATTTCGTTTAATACACGAACTAATTTATGTTGTCTATTAAATATTTTTTTTAAAAAAAATTACAGATTTTACACATTATTTTAGATGTCGTCAACTATGCTTAAGAGAAGTGACGATGATGTTATTGTTTAACTAAACACGTGTTTAACTTGCATAACAAAAATTCCTTAGAAATATATTAACTAATTTTCATTTGCTAATAAAATAAGCCAATTATTTTGGCTCTCTGTTTAATACACAAACTAATTTTTTCCCATTAAATACACAACTTTAAAAGTTTACAAATTTTACACATTGATTTAGACGATGTTTCACAAAAGATGATTTCGTTTAACTGTGAAAATCACGCTCATTCTTAGCAAAGACTCTCAAATCGATTGAACTCTAATTCAAGTTAGTTTAAGTTAGAGTTTAGCACCAAAATCTGTTCCACCTCATAAAAATTAATGTATTTTATTAGAAAGTAATAATTAGTTTGTGTATTTTTACGGAATTCTTTTTCACAATTCAAAATACATGTCTAATAAAACATTAATGTCGCCTTCACTTCCGTTAAATATAGTTGACGCCGTCTAAAACGATGTGTAAAAACTACAAATTTCAAAATTTTGTATATTTAACAGGTTAGTTCGTGTATTAAATAGTTAATGTATTTATTAGTAAATAATCAGTCTGTGTATTTTAAGAAATTTTCCTTAAAAGTAATGATATAACTTGAAACTAATTGTAACTAGACATTCATATTTACTGTTAATTTAAAATTTGGTAAGTTTAATAAAGTATACATTATCAATAAATTAAATCTATTATATTATGTGATTAAATTAATGAAATAGAAATATAAAATATTTTTTTTTAAAATTGAAAATATTATTTAGTTCCATTTTTGATAATTATACAATTTTTTTATCACTAAATTTTTTTAAAAGTTATATGCAAATTTACAATTATAACTTCCAATCCATCAGTTTTTTTGTATTTATAAAATTTTGAAATACTATATTTTTGATAATTAAAAATATTTCTAACAATTTATTTTTTAATTTTAAGCAACTTGGTTTAATATATTTTAACTAAAATAAGTAGATAAAATGTTTCCAAAATGATAATTTTAAATATATACATATTTTAAATATTTTTTTTTAAATAACAATTATTTATTTATCTTAATTTTTATGTTTAATTAAATTAAAAATTAAATTAAACTATTAATAAATATTAAATCTAAATACTAAAATACTTTTATTTTGAATATAATTTAGTTTTAAATTTTATTTTACGCATATTTATAATTAAAAGGTTCGAACTATTAACCGCGTGAAAACATCTACTATATTTTCAGTTAAGTGTTACTATCAAAATTACATGTAACAAGAGTCACTGCTTACACAAATCTTGGATGCTAGCGTTCCTACAAATATGCATTATACATACGTATATATGATTTCTTTTTACTTTTTATATTTCAAATAATGAAGAAATTTTACTTTACAAATATTACTGGATCTGAAATGGGATAATTGTTATTTATCTATAATCTTTCTTAAATAACTAAATCATCAAAATATTAATTTAATTATTTTAATTAGAGGTATCCACTAAATAATATAATAAATATTAAATAAATAGAAATAAAAATAGTTCTAGTAAGAATCCACTTTTAATCAAATAATTAGAAAGAATATTTAAGCCGATCATTTGGTATTATATTTTTAAAAATATTTGGTTTTATATTAGGGGTCCTTTATATTATGATTAACATAATACCAAGTAAACAATTCAAAAAAATGTGATGTAATTTAACCTTACATTGCTAAACTAGTGGAACTATAGTCGTTGATTATTATTATATTTTAAATTATAATCGATTGAGGAACTTTTTAAAAAAATTGCAAGTTTTATTATATTATATGCAACTCTTAAACCGATTAATATTTCATATATTTCTCATAAACTTAATCCAAAAAAACAAATATCAAATTATATAGAATTTTATAAAAATTAATTAAAAATTTAAGAAGAACAACAAAACTGAATGTGGAAAAAAAACAATCATAATTAAATATAATTAACATATCTAAAAGCAATTATAATTTCAGTTTAAGTGAAATGTTTCAATTCAATATGCTTAAAATGAATAGTCAATCGTTCTAACTTTTTATATCTAAAATTACATGTCTAACTAATATAACAATATAAAGTTATTAAACAATTTCCAATTTAACTATCATATATTGAGAATCTTCAAATTCCTAAAAAATAAAATGGAAGTGATATTTTAATTAATTATTATGATTTTAATATTTATATAAATGCATTAGTCTTTTAGATATTATTGATCATATTTACTAATACAACTCAAGTTTGATTACTATTTTCTACTTTTTCTAAAACACTATATCAAATTATACAATTTTTTTTTTAATTTAAATGTTAAATATATCATTAAAATATATTTGAATACATATAAATTAAATAAAGATTTAAAGTGAAAATAAGAAATCAGTTAGTTATTAAAATTCATTTACTATGTTTGAATCATTCATTAGGACTAGATTGTTACCTAGTATTCCCTTTATTTTGAAACAATCACATTTTAAAATTTCAAGCATATTAATAATATATATTAAATCTTAATTATAAATGTATAGTTTTGTGATTATCATTTCCTAAAAAAACTTAAAAATAAAAATTTAGAAAATACAATTAATTTTTTTGAAATTTAAATTTATTATTATTTATTAATTAAAATATATTGAAAAAAATATATCTAAATTTTTCTTTTCTAAAACATGCATTAATAAAATAGATTTCTTTTCTTAAACTATCTTTTTCAAAAAGGAGGAGTATTAGCTTTATATAGTGTTTATAATTTAATAGATTAGACCACAGAAAAATATTTTCTTAATATATCAGAGCAATAGAATTGAATATGTCAGAGAAAATTCACTGGCGACAAGCGTCAATAGATGGAACTGAACAAGAAAGGAGGACAAAACCGTTCAAGAGTAGGAAGGTTGGTGGAAGAGACTTGTCCTGGTGTGGAGCGAAACAATGATGTCTGGCTGTCGACCGGCTGTCTTGATTTTTCAGATTGTTTAAGTCTTTAAGAGATGGATTCTAATAAGTGTGAACATTCATCATAATTTAAATAAAATTTTATAGTCGTAGCTTTGTAGCGATGTTAAAGTTACAGAAACAAATATTTGACAGTAATTACAAAATCGAATGGCGCCAACTTGCTGATTATTATATTCGTGATTATTATAAATATTTTTTTGTGCTACGAAAACCAATTAAAGAAAAAATGACCCGTGAAGTTTCCTAACGTAGTGGATTTCTGATTCACATCAACGAAACATAAACAAATAAAATGTACTTTTTAAAAATGATTGAAAAATTGTATCTTTCATCCACTTGTTCTTCTCTATAGTTTATAATTACATAAACAAATACATCTCGACCACGTACACAGACCATTTCCTCCAAGCCAAAGCTTTCTTCCACATCTGAAATCTCAACAGGTACGCTTGCAAGATCTGTTCTTACCAAATACACAAAAAATATATCTCCTAGGGTTTGACAAACATCATAGTTTTGTGTTGAGGATATCCTTTTTTCTTCTTATTTTTGCTGTGTTATCATCTTCATCAGGTAGAGAAAAAGAAGAGATTCAACCTTTAAAACTGGTTTTCTCTTAATAGACTAAAGATTTGCGTTTTCTTGTGTGACAAGTTTTAGGGTTTACTAGGGTTCTTGAGACTACTGATGGGTTCTTACTCTGCTGGATTCCCTGGCTCGTTGACAACTTCCATTTCAATTACAAGATTGATTTTTCCAATTTGGAAATGGGTTCTATCTGGATGATCAACCTTTGTTAGAAACACCATCTCCTTTTTCCTCCTCCTCCAGAGCCATACTCTCAACAGAATCTTTCTGCTGCTGATGCTGTTGCTGATGATGATTTTAACTGATTCTGTTCTGCAATACATAAGCCAAGTGCTTATGGAAGAAGACATGGATGACAAGCCTTGTATGTTCCATGATGCCTTGTCTCTTCAAGCAGCTGAGAGATCTCTCTATGAAGCTCTAGGCGAGACTTACCCGGATTCTATGCCTCTGGCCACTACTAGCCCTGTTCAATTGGCTCATAGTCCTGATGAGTTGAGTGATATTACTTCTTTTAGCTATGCATCAAGAACCACCACCACCACCACTTCCTCTGATTGGAGTTTTGATTGTTTGGAAAACAATTAGGCCTTCTTGGATGCAAACACCGATCCCCAACAACTTTGTTTTCCAGTCTACCTTAACTAGATCCAGTCCCAAGCCCTTTGGTGGGAGCAACGCGGCTTTCAGGTCCAAGTTTTAGTGATGACTTGGTTTCTAATATGTTCAAGGATAGCAACTTGGCCTTCCAATTCAAGAGAGGTGTAGAGGAAGCAAACAAGTTCCTTCCAAAGAGTACTCAGCTGGCTATAGATGTGGAGAATCACTATGTTCCTTACAGAATGACCGGGAAGAAATGCCATTGCGTGAAGATGAGCATTTGCCTGAAGAAAGAAGTAAGAAGCAATCAGCTGTCTATGTCGATGAAACCGAACTATCTGAAATGTTTGATAAGATTCTGTTATTTGGCGATGCTAAGGAGAACCCTAGATGCATTCTTCAAGAAGCTTACCCAAAGGAACCTTCCAAAGCTTCATCCAAGTCCCAAAGGAGAGCCAACACATCTCCGTGGACACAAACCACCAGCTGCTTATGTGAAAGAGATACCTGATCTGAGAACCCTTTTGCTCTCATGTGCTCAAGCTGTTCGGTTAATGATCATAGAAGAGCTGAGGGATTGTTGAGACTGGTTAGGCAACATTCTTCATCTTATGGAGATGGAACAGAGAGGTTAGCTCATTACTTCGCGAACAGTCTTGAAGCACGGTTAGCTGGGACAGGTACGCAGGTTTACACCGGTTTGTCTTCCAAGAAAACAACTGCTGCTGACATGTTGAAAGCTTACCAGACATATGTATCTGTCTGTCCGTTCAAGAAGATCGGAATTCGTATTCGCTAACCATAGCATTCAGCATCTAGCTGCGAAGACTATGCCTAGCACCATGCACATTATAGACTTTGGTATATCTTATGGTTTCCAGTGGCATTCTCTTATTCACCGCCTTGCATGGAACGTGGTTCATCGTGTAAGCTTAGGATAACAGGTATGACTTGCCTCAACGTGGGTTTAGACCAGCCAATGGAGTTATTGAGACAGGACATCGCTTGGCTATAGTACTGTAAGACGCTCAATGTTCCCTTTGAGTACAACGCTATTGCGCAGAAGTGGGAGACGATAAAGTTGGAGGACTTGAAGCTACAAGAAGGCGAGTTTGTGGCGGTGAACTCTCTCTTTCGGTTTAGGAACCTTCTAGATGAGGACAGTGGCAGTGGACAGCCCAAGAGATGTGGTTTTGAAACTGATACATAAGATAAAACCAACATCTTCATCCCTTCTATCCTCAGCGGATCATACAACGCGCCTTTCTTTGTAACGAGGTTTAGAGAAGTTCTGTATCATTTCTCTTCTCTGTTTGACATGTGTGACACGAATCTAACAAGGGAAGATCCAATGAGGGTTGTGTTTGAGAAAGAGTTTTATGGGAGGGAGATCATGAACGTGGTGGCTTGTGAAGGGACGGCTAGAGTGGAGAGCCAGAGAGTTATAAGCAGTGGCAGTCGAGGATGATTAGAGCCGGGGTTAGACAGCTTCCGGTTGAGAAGGAACTGGTTCAGAAAACTGAGGTTGATGGTGAAAAGGATTACAAAAGCAAAGAGTTTGATGTTGATCAGATGGTAACTGGTTCCTCAAGGCTGGAAAGGCAGACTTGTTTATGCTTCTTCTTTTTGGGGTTCTGTGTAGTGATCCCTTTACATCCCAAGAAACTGATCATCTCTAAGGTTTGTTGTCTCTTTGTCCACTCAGTGACTTTCAGATTTGTATATTTTGTACAGTTTAGTATTATTCCTTGAGGTGGGTGGACTGTAACATTATCGGGTTAGGATGATTAAGAGAAGTGCTCCGGTATTGATCTACAAAGTACAAACTTATTTTACTTGTAAACTTTGTAATGTTTAATTGGAAAATAAGTATTTGTAGACAATAATGTCATTAGATTCTCTAACATTAGCTTATTCGCCGAAAAAGTTTCTTTAGACAGTGTGAAACAAGTATAACACAAGACTATTTCAATAAATAAAAATAGACAAAAGATATTATATTCATGAGAGAAAATGATCATAAGCCTAAAAGTTAATGAGATAGTTTTAAACAATGAGGTCAATACTCTCAAATTTTTAGCATAACTTTATAAGAATGGCCCAAAATTAATTTGTACTGTAAATAATTTAGTGCAAAAAATGAATAAGGACCGAACTTTTTGCCCAATAGCTTTCGATATTGATGGGTCTTAATGTATTAGGCAGTGGCAGGTGAAGATGGTTAGGCCCGGGGTTAGGCAGAAAACCATGTGAACCGCACCGCACAGCCACGCATTTAATAATAATAAAAATTTATACATATAAATATATATTTATACATTTTTGTTACTACTAAATTACATTGTAGTTGTTTTTTATGTTAACGTTCGGACCCTAAATAATTGTAACAAGTTCATGCAATATTAGAAATATATCGGATAGGTTTTCAAGATTGGAGAAATTACAATTCTACCACAAGTTTGATACTATTTGCAAATTTACCTTTAATGAATAATAATTTTAAAAAATACATCTTTTGATAAAAATAACTTAATTAATTTTTATAAATATTTTTTACAAAAATAGAAACTCAACCTCAATCCTTCGATATTAAACCCTAAACAACAATCACTAAAATATAAACCTCAATGTTAATATACTTTTGGTAATATGTATTTATGCAAAGTGATACTTAACTTATGTTATTTTTAGTAATTTCTCTAAACTTTGTAGCTAAAAATTCTCTCTTTACTATTGAATAAAATGTTCACATAAAATTGTAATATGATTAATGAAATTTGAGATTTTAATTTTGGTTATAAAATGGAAAATTTACCCCTAAAATTAACTTATGATTTTAAAATAACATTAATAGATATTAGTTAACCCAATTATACTTAAAGAAAATTTAAGTATGATTTGGATATTTCGAAATATTAAATTATTGTTAAAAATCATTATTGGTTTAAGTACAATTTACATTTGGTTATAAACCTATAATAACCAAATATTATGTTATCTATTTTATTATTTATTTTATTTAATTTTTATTAAATCATCATAAAATTGAATATATTTAGGCATATATTTATTTGAAAATAAAATTATGTTAAACTGTTAAAAGTCTTAAGATAATTTTAGGTAATTAAAATAAATACTAAAATAGATATACATAATATTTTTCCCTGCATCAATACTTAGATTATTGTTAAATGAGGAATTAGATTCGGATTGATAAACTTTTTATTCAGTTGCTGGTTTGGTATTAAAATTTTCCACTCATATTATTGTTATTATTCTCTTTTATGCTTATAATTTTGAATCCAATGAGCAAACATAATATGCATGTTATTTGAATTTTTGGCAAGTATATATACGTTTTGCACGGTCATATTACTCGATTATGAATTAAAGATACTTTGTGTAAATAATACGTTGTATAAAATTGCACGTAA